>JAGGNH010000143.1:0-142798 GCA_026586065.1 Dioscorea zingiberensis
TGAGTTAGTGCCTATAACTATCAAATCATGTGTAAAAATCGCCCCACATAACTTTCACAAGTTGTAAAATAATTTATAAGAATTAGACCAAAACATGCACAATTCTCACTCATAAACCTGCCATATTCAGCCCTAAAACATTGTATGACATCCCTTCTAAATATATGTTAGCTCAGATGCTTAACAAATATGATAATATATTGTTGGTTCAAGCGCTAACAATCTCAAAGACATATTAGGAGTCTCAAAACCACTGGATCATCTTCCACCTTAAATTGTCAAAACATGGCCCCCAAACTGCTGGTTGCCTAAAGAGTAGCAATCCTCCCTTTGAGTGTGCCTCAATGTAGTGATTTGTTATCTACACCATAATTTATAATACTGTTGTATTGTTGTCCCTTATGGTGTTCCCTGCCTTTCTGATACCAAAATGACATGCTAAAGATCAAATTAGTTGAGATTTTACCTGTACATCAAATCAGGAATTGTTATTTGAATTTCAAATGAACTAAATTTCATCCACTGCATCACTCTTAGCTGTTAAAGGAGACCTATGAAATGCGTGGATTTGAAGCCATAAAACTAGGTCCAACCTTTACCACCAGACCAATCTCACATTTATCTTAAATGAACTAAGATAGATTATGTGTATTATAAACTAAAAAAGAAATTCAAACCTAATTGAGCTAAGAATTTGAGTAGAGAAGCTTTTGTTCAAAATTTAATCTTTTAAGCTTGGATGTGTAAGTTCATCAAATGATTCTAATCTAATTTTGAAAGTGCTAAATCTCAATCAAAATCTGCTTTTGATAAATTTGATCATTCAATCAGATTTCACTGCTTTTTCCTAGTAATTTTCTATATTTTATACAAGAGAGAAGAACTGAAGTTGGCAGGAAGTGGGAAACAGATGCTTGTCCACTAAAGTGATGATATGCTGTCCACATTATTTACCTTTTCTTTCATTGAATCTGAAGATGCAAAAGCTTCCAAAAAAAGAAGAGTAAACTTTAGGAATAATAGAAATCATGTAGGCCTCTGGTGAACCTTTCCCTCTCTTTTGAGGTACCAGATTGGAACTTTTTTTTTTTTTTTTTTGTTTGTTTGTTTTTGGAAAAAGATGCTTGTCTCTTTCTGCACTTTGGTCCTGTCAATGCGTAAATTAGTTGTCTTCGATATACCTAAGTTAACGTGCATCTCACAGTGGATATTCTCTCACTCATTTCTACAGTTTTGGATAAGCTTCTGATGATAGGACTCCTAGACATGTTTAGGCTAATTGAAAACCTGAAACCTTTTAGTCTCTAATTACTTTGGTCTGACTGGCAATTATTTATAGTATTGGATATCCAAAGGCTATCATAAGTAACTCATTTCCACCTCCTGGTACTTCTGATGAAAAAGGTATGGACATATTTAGGATAATAAAAATCTACAGTCAAATGCTAGTTCTGTAAATGTGTGTATTGCTTTCGAATCAGATATATATTTAAGTGGAATAATGTGCATTAATTTTGACTTCTGTGCACTCGCAAACATGCCATATGTGTGCTGCCAGCATTCTAACAATAAAGTTATCCTCACATTGGATTAGCATTTGTAGAAAGTTGATTTATAATTTTAACACTGTCTTCTTTAATCAAATCCCAAGTTTTGCCAATCTATTGATGAAATGTGCAATTCTGCTTAGTATGCAGATATTTGTTAGCAGTAGGTTGATTGGACTCTGGGCAGAAATGAAGTGTCAATACTTCCTGGTAATTTTCTAAAGTATACCTAAATCTGTTGTGACAGCTTAAGTTTAGTTATATTAGTTTTTAATCTCAATAAAATGGAAAATATGAAAACATTACAAACTCCTGTATAGCCAAAGAGCTTTTAATCCTTTTCTCCCATTTCAGGCAAACATGAGCTTTCATCTGGAAATATGTATTATTTTTCTTTGTTATCTCCCTAACAGTTATCTTACGCTTTAATTTCCTTCTTTCTATTTTTTCTTTCAGCCAAAATATCTTCAATCAAGAACGCAAAAGGAAGGGACTGAAAAGTGAACACTTTTTGGAGTTTCTGTTTCTTGGAGGCAAATGTGGAATACCTCTCAGCCGGAAGGTCAAAGCAAAGAACCTTGAATTCTGATCCTCTATCTGTTCTCCCTGTACTTTCCCCTGAAAGGTAGACGGTCAAATGAAAATCGCCAATGGTTTTCACTAAGTTGCTTTTTTGTTTCTTTGGCATTCATTTGGTCTTCTATACATCACCAGCCCAGCAATTGTTACATTCTTCTTCTTTTCATCAATCTTCTGTGCTACTTCTACTATATATGCTGGTGCTTTTTGTAGGGGCAAAACCTAAAAGGTGTGTATCATTTGTAGAATTTCTTTTCTCTGGGTTTTCTTTCCTCAAATATAACCTTTGGTATAATAAACCATTTCTCTCGCTCGCAAGTACAGGTCACAAGCAGGAAATATTCCACTTCACTCAAGATGACTTGATGACTGAAGATATATTCATTCTGGACTGTCATTCAGATATCTTTGTTTGGGTTGGACAACATGTGGATTTGAAGAACAAATTAGAAGCTTTTAACATTGGAGAGGTATGAAGTGTCTGTCATTCTATCCCTACACATTGGTTTTGAATACTGTGTATTTTGTTCCTGAAATCCAATTTCTTTATTTTTATCAGAAATATCTAGAATGTGATTTTCTTTTGGAGAAATTATCTCGAGAAACTCCAATATTTTGTGTTATGGAAGGAAATGAACCACCATTTTTCACTCGCTTTTACATGGGACTCTGCAAAAGCTTATAGTAAGTATTCTAACAATTAAGTAATAGCTTCACAACTTGACTGTTGGGCAGTTCATAACATTTTAACTTCTGTTTCCAGATGCATGGCAATTCATTCCAGAGAAAGCTTGCTATAGTGAAAAATGGAGTCACTCCAACATCAGATGTAGAAATCCCCTCTTCAATAACTGTTTCATTTTCAATTAAATCGTTGCACTAGATGAGATTTCTTTGTTTAATGTATGCAACCCCCAGAAACCCAGGCGAAGGACACCTACATCATATGGAGGAAGATCTAGTGTGCCTGATAAATCTCAGCGCTCTAGAAGCATGTCATTCAGCCCTGATCGTGTTCGTGTAAGAGGCAGATCTCCAGCCTTCAATGCTCTAGCTGCAAATTTTGAGAATCCAAATGCCAGAAACCTTTCAACCCCTCCTCCGGTTGTGAGGAAAATTTATCCAAAATCTTTCACTCCAGATTCCATAAAATTGGCTCCCAGATCAACAGCAATTGCTAAGCTTACTGCTTCCTTTGAACAGCCAAAAGTACATATCATGCCGAAGTCAGTGAAAGGTATGTGAGCAAGTTACTTTAGAATATGTTTCAGTGAAAGGTATGTGAGCAAGTTACTTTAAAATATGTTTCATAATTGACAAGATTCTTACTTTTCATTCTTTTTTACTTTAGTGAGCTCGGATGTCAACAAGCTAAAACCAGCAGTGAGTACCAGGCAAACTGCAACATCAATGAGCACTCGGATTGAAGCCTTAACTATTCAGGAAGATTTGAAGGAGGATGAGGCTGAAGATGAGGAAGGGCTTATTATATTCCCATATGACCCTTGCAAAAATAACATCCACAAATCCTGTTTCAGGAATAGATGTAACGTAAAAGAGAGGTAATCCTCAATCATTTCATCATTCTCTTAAGAAAAAAGCCTTCCATTTCACATTACCTTCATTTGTTTGAATTGCAGTGACTTATCTCTCATCAATAGAATTCAAAGAGAAATTTGGTATGACAAAGGAAACTTTCTACAAGTTACCCAAGTGGGAGGCAGAATAAACTTAAGCTCACTCTGGAGTTGTTCTAAATCCTGAAACGTTCCTGCTATTCCTTCAGCCTCGATTGATTCCAGTTTTTCAGAGATTTTGTAAAAGACGGGCAAAGGTTTTATGAGAATGAGAATGTGTGGATCCTTGATATCATTTTTAATAGTTCTGGACCAGTTCCATTTTTGTAGTCTCTTGTTCTATTTCTAGAGTGACCCAAATTTATGCACAGAGGAGTGATATCAGTGGTTTTTAGCTGAATCTGCTCCCCTAATAATTTGTTGGTCACCAACGTTGCTTTCATAAAGTTGAGTCCTCACTGGTTTTTATTTTATTTTTTAATTTTTAATTTTTTATTGTTTCTGTATAGGTTTGTCATGTTTGATAGAGAGTAGTTTTTGCAACCTGAGGTTGGTTATTGGCTTGCATTGTTTCATATTAGACAGATTCAAATTGGGAAGTAAAATAACCTCCTCTTAAGTTGGGCTTGGTACGAGGATAAGATAGTGATTATTATTTGGATTAAACGGATATAGGATGGGATGGATAATATTATCGTCCGGTATTTGGTAGCAACAGATTAGAAATCGTGCATGGATGTTACGACTATTTTATTTTTTATATTTTAATATTTATTTTTAATTTATTATTTATATCATATATTTCAAATTAGTTTATAAAAATTTTGTATCAAGAAAGATTCTTAAATTCGGTCAACACTTGAATTTATATGGGATTTTTTGGGGAAAAGCTCAAGGAAATCAAGAAAGAATAAACTAGAGAAAGGAACACCAAAATTTTAACATGAAAAACCTCACAAATCGGAGGAAAAACCACGGGTTTTCCGTTTTGGGAGAAAGAAATTCACTATGGATGATTTTTCGGTGTACATGAGAGGGAAAGGGGGTTAAAGGAGGGAGAGAGACAATGAGTGTCCAAGCAATCAAGTGCTTTTACAGGTGTGAGGTATCCACTATTTATAGGCTTCTCATGGCGCCTTCTTCGCTTTTAGCTTGCTTGTTGATTCTTTTAGAAGAGCTCCACCGCTCTCTCGTAATCTCTTCTATCTTTCAGCCTGTAATGTGCTTGTGGTATTATGAGGCCACATGAGACCCCACGGGAAGTCTCCTCCTCGTAAATGTGGAGAAGTGGTGTTTTTACAAATCCGGTGGTGAAAACGGTGACCGCCTGCAAGGAGATGCTGCAAGTGGTATTACTGTGTAGACGTAGGACCGCCCAAAGAATCGGAGGAGGTACATAACTCCAGGCGACGCATTTAATGACTAGCCGGATAAAACTGAGGGCCTGTGCATTGTTCCACGCGGTTACGCCGGTTGACTCCACGCGCCTCTCCAAACTTACCCCTGCCATCGGGCCCTCCTCAAGTATGCTTCGCTCGAAGCCAAGCATATAAGAAGTGGCTCGTAGTCATTCCGAGGTCTCCAAGAAGGTCTCAAGTAGCTGATGCGGAAAGGCGCAGTGCTTCGGCCCCGGACTTGATAGCGGTTCGGTGGAGAAGAATCTCAGTGGGTTAAATTCGTGAGAGCCCTCGGGCCGCACTTTTGTGAGGGCGTGTAAGAGGTCCAATCGATGGTGGAGGCGTAGGGGCCATTAAATGCCTTATGCCCTTTTGCCTCCCCGAGGCCTCTTTTTGCAGGCGCAGCTAGGGGAAATGATTGCGCCAATCCCATCAATGCTCCACGTTGCGCACATCCGCTTAAGTTGCTTGCTGCGTTCCGATTTGAGCCATTCCTCGTTTGTCGACGTGTTCGGTTTGGATTATGTGCTGGTTGGGGGAAGGATCTGGGCCGTTGGGGAGTTACAGGGTTTGTTAGATGACTGCCGCACTGTTTAAACTTATCTTTCAAAGTGGGTTTCCCCCTCAAGAGAACTAAGTTCATCTTCTCTCTGCGGATTCTGGCGCTTGTATGTGAGAGACCTCCCTATCCTCATCCTGACACCGCCATGGCTTTAGGTATCAAGGTTTTCTTCCGCCTCAGCCTCTACCATTTCTTTGCTCGCTCCTTCCCTTTCTAGGCTTGAACCCTTCCTTGATCCTTCTAAGAGGGCGAAGCCTCCTCTCCGCTTATCCTAACCTTTTATCCCCGCCGAAGTTGATCCATGAAGTAGCTTTCTAATATAAAATCACTAGTGTTGTGTCTTCCTTAGAGTATAGAGTCCCTTTTGATGGATCAAGTGCTTCTTCGAATGAAGGGGAAATCGCTATCTATTATGATGCATTACTCGCTAGTCTTAGACTGCTTTTTCCCCAGCTTTTCTTAGATAATTTTAGGGAATTTGAAATTTGCCCCTCTTAATTGACTCCGAACTCTTGGAGATGCCTTTGTCGCTTTGTGATTATCTATACCCGCTGCCAAATCAAGCCTACTGTTTCTCGGTTTAAACTTTTCTTTAGCTTAGGTTAAGAGAGGAATACCGATTGGTATTATTTTGGGGCTCGGCCGAATAGGAGGTTCCTCGGTCCCGTTCCCTCCTCCATAAAGGGATGGAAGACAAAGTTCTTCTTTGTCTTAACTAAGGATGGTCTGGGGGGTTCGGACTCGGTGGGGTACCCCGAAAATACCTTCGTTGGACAACAAAGAGCTCCCGCCTGAGAAGGAAAGAGATCTCAAGAAGCTTAAAGAATACTTTGACATTCCAGTTGACAAATATTTGACTCATGATATCTTTTGAGAGTGTGGCTTCTTCATGGCCCTGGGTAGGGCTTCGTTCATTTTTATATTTCCCCCCTTTTTCTTTACTTCTATTCGGAAGATTCTAGGATGTGACTCGGTTTTTGTTTGTTGTGGCAGGAAAATCGATAAGCCCTATGACCGACATTGATCGCCTTCCCCGGTCGCATGCGAAAGCAAATGAAGAGAAACCGGGCGCCTAGGGAAGAGAGAAAAGAAGAGGAAGGCCGCTAAGCTTCGGGTGATTAATCCTCGAGTGGCTCCCCAAAGAAATGGAAAAGGAACAAGATGAGGGGTGGGGGGAACCTCAAGGGCCGATTGTAGAGGACCACGATGAGGTTCCCCGACCCGCATCAAGGTCGGGTTAAGGGCAAATGGGATCTGTCTTTGAGAGCGCTTCTTCTCGCAAAGAACTGAAGCGGAGGGAGAAGGCTACCGCCTCGTAAAAAGACTCCACTTTGGTCATCATCCCCTCAAGAAACCGGCTGAGGAAAATCCGCAAGTGCACGGGTCAGTCGGGTCAAGTAATAAAGTGAACTACGAAAGTCGGATGTCGAATCCACAAGGAATAGAACTCACTAGTATAAACGGCTTCTTCCTATTATCTAGCTCTAAATCGGCATGAATTGGGGTTTTGGATCTAAACCTAAAAATCTTAATGAAATTTAGAAGTGGACTCTAGAAATCGGATTAAATTGATGGTTGAATATATTGAGAGGGAGAGATACTCTGGGTATGAATCCCTTTGGATTTAAAACATAAAGAACTTATAAGGAAATCTATGAATTGAGGATTGGTGATGCTTATGACAAAATTCCTAAATTATATCCAACCCCTCTTCCGAAGGTGATTGGATAACTAATTTCCTAGGATTGTCTTAAGATCTTGGGAATTTATATTTGGAAAGATTGAGGGGATGGAGTTATATTAAGGAGTCTTTCGGGCCTTCTAATACCCGATTCCTCGTGTATTCCTAATCTCTTTCTAATGAAGTAGGTTCCTAATACAAGGAGTATGCTTAGCTCTAGCCCCTTTAGTCGCATCGACGCAAGTAATCTCTGCGGGCAATTCGTTACGTAGAGAGATTACAATCAATACAAAACATTCATTAGACAAATAAGCATGCTTCCAATCAATCAAAGCATAGAGATCAAAATGAAATTAAAGCATTATCCAAAGGTTCATCACACCCAAGTATCAATGAAATTAGTTCCCCATCAATGAGGAGCTCAAATCTAAGCAAAAAGATTAAAGTCGATAGCAAGCATGATGGAAAACACCATTACCTATGCTGATTGCAATCAAGATGATCGATTCCTTCTTTAGCTCTAAGATTGGGGGAGAAGATCCCCCAAAACCCTAATCTCCTCAATAGCCTCTCTCCCAAGCCAAACCGCCTCTCTAAACCCTCGAAAACTCTATTTATATCATGTACCTAGGGTTTAGCATTAATATTTACAAGATTGCCCTTTCTAGAGCTCGCAACTAAGAGAGAGTTACGATGTACGGGCTTGTAAGCGGAAATTTTATGCGTGCTCGTGCAGAATGCACGAGGGGCCTCGTATGCGGCTCACAGACATCGTGAGACCGCTCGTACGCAAGGCCTTCTCAACGTCGCAGACATCATCCCGTTCACTTGACCGTTCATCATAAACGAGATGTTAAACACCCGAAGTAAGCTGCATGAAGCCGTTCACTTGCACGGTTGTGTACGGCCGTACATCTGATAGTTCATCAACTCGTTCACTTCAGAATAGCTATGTTTCTGCTTCATTTTGACCTGGAATGCTTCCTTTCTCTCGGGGCAGTGTATTTGTGCCCTGTTTACAAAGTATGAAGCTTTTTGAGTACCAGTGGGCTATGAATCATTGCATTTAACATGAAAACATATAGAAAAGTGATACGCAAATATGTTCATTTGAACACTTATCAAATACCCCCACACTTAAGCGGTTGCTTGTCCTCAAGTAAACAAATCAATTAAAAACAAGAGAGATAATAAGTGTTCAACCTCCAAATTTATGAAATTAATGATCTGACTCTATCTCAAGTTCACCATCAAGACGTGTATTCTCCCATTTTCACACCGGGACCTAGATTGATCTTGTGTCATGTTTCATCACGGCTCTAGATAAACATCTTCACTCCACATGCCATGTTCTAAAGTCTTAGCAAGACAAACATACCCTTAATAGGCTCTAGAAGATCCTTGAGGCCCTAAGTTGTAAGACAACTAACCCTCAATCTAGCAAATGGTGGACAAGTTTAAGAAGCTTCAACCATTTTTTTTTTTTGGGGGGTAGGGCATCTCTAATGGATCCGACTTTCCCATGCTAAAGATCAATGTAAAGTGTAGGTCCTCTTTTCTTCAGGATGCACATGTTGTTTAGGTACCAGAACACCCGGGTGCTTAGAGGGTTACAACTCTACCTAGATGTGTTCATACTTAGAGGTGACTTTTCTAATTGAGGAACACTTGATTAAGGGCTGGGACCCCAAACTACTTCATCTCAATAAGCAGAGGAACATGTCTTTATTGCTCTAGTAGATAAACTATTATGTGTATGCTATTTTATTCTTCTCTTATTTGTCCACTAGGTTAAATTATGAAGGGTTAGAAGCTCAACTAGTGCCACGAAGCCTCTTGGAGCCATTGAGAGTAATGTTTAGCAATTAAAGTCAACAAAACATGGCAATGGGTCATCTGTTGTCACTAGAGCTTTTGAATTTCACAAAAATGTTCTCTAGATGTCCATAGTGTGTCATAGGAGAATCTAAAAAAAATTTGATACTAAGATGGTGTACCAAAGGTAGAGTAAATCATAACATTACTAGCATGCCATCATCGGTGTATGCTTAACATGTTCATAAAAGACTTCACTAAGATACCCATCCCCACACTTAGAAATTTGTAGTAAAATTGATCATGAATGGGTTAGCTACCCTCATCCCCACACTTAGAAAAGTACATTGTCCTCAATGTGCTCAGTAATGTGTTGTAGAGGATGAGAAATAATGAATATGAATGGGGGGAAAGAGAACTGAAACTTCCCCGGTTGTGTGGTGTGTCCTTTGCTCCAATGAACTTAGTCGAGTAAACATAAGCCGAGGTGTGGCACATTGTTCATCAGCAAAATAGAGGATAAGGGGAGATGGTGCCAAGAGCGATTAAAATAACAAACAAAGTAGAAGACGGGATAATAAAAGATAGGTTCGCAAGGTGAAGACCGTGCGACAAAGTACAAAACACATGCGGAGATAAAACTAAAATAAGAGAAAAGAAACGGTCTAGATAGGTGATCTCAAGTGTCGGCAGCAGGCTGCTCGTCATATGTCGGAGCTGAGGACGAGGAGTGGAAAGGAGGGGGGGGTACTTGTGGGGGAGGTGCCGAGGTGGAGGAGCCCTAAGTGCGAAGATAGGTAAAGAGCTCAGAGAGCCGACAGGCGGTTGTGCTGCTCCTCCAGAAGGGTAGTCTGCATATGATAAATCTCGGCGAGCCTGCCGACGACGCGCTGGCCACAACCCGGGCCATGCAGTGGATAGAGATGCCGCTCAGGGAACCTCAGATGAAGACTCGTCAGATCCGGTCTCCTCGCCAGATGAGCTATCAGGCTGCTGTCTGGCGAGAGTGTAACGGTGGCCGAACTGCTGCACCAGCTTCATCTGAACGAGGGTGCTCATCCCGAGGGGCTGCATAAGAAGGAGACGCTCGAGGCCCTCGGTGCGGAGCTCCAACCGCATCCCACGTATTAAGTGAGTGATATAAGGGCTTGCGCTGATGCTCTTGGGTTTGTGACTCTGCCCCTGGTGGGCCAAATAGTCCGCAATAACATGGCCCAGGTGGATGGGGGTGGGCTCGAAGATTCTTTACAAAAGGAATTGGTCAGAGACTGTCACCACCCTAGTGTTGTCGCTGCGTCCCGCGATAGTCCGGCTGATAAGGTCATGAATGTAACGGTGAACGAGGTCAGTCATAGTGGAGGCCTTCTAGTTGGGACGCCCTCCAAGTTGCTGCCAATACCAATGGTGAGAGATGATGTGTCCCAGAAAAGAAGTAAGAAGTCCACCATGGGGGTTTTGAAAAACTCACGGTCATACACCCCCATGTATATCGCCAACTGTGTGTGGCTTATGTAGCACATCTCGCCATAAAGCTGGAAGGATATGGTTGTGCGAGCACGCTCCCTCGTGGTGGTGCGGTCCACCTCAAAGGAGCTGAGCACCTCGAGGGTGTGCTCGCGGTAGGTGGGTTCGTTGATGGACAAGAGGCGGTCCTAACCACCGACAGATAGTAGGTTGGCGCATTAACGGTCCACAATGTGGGAGTTTCTCGAGTGTAGCCCAATCGATGAGGTAGGTGCGGCTAAAAGGTTTTGCCGCTAAGCGTGTATAGCGTTGTTGGTGGCGCTCCTTAGTGAAAAACGAGGGGGGGTCTCGGGGAGGGCCTGGCGTCGTCCCTACGCCGCTTGGGGACTAGCTTTCGTGGCATCTTTGCAAAAGGGTAGACAACATGGTAGTGCGTGAATGTAGAAGGAAGAAAAGTGCATGCTTATTCATAAAGGACGATGATAGGGCTTTGAACGGACCTTGTACGGGGCGTTCAATAGGCCGTTCAGAGGGGTCAATGAGATGAACGGCCCGTTCACGAGCCCGACGACAAGGTCGCTCAAGGCATGCTATACATGCACCGATTGCGGTGTGTACAATACAATTTCATGTGAAATGAGTATGCGATAAACCTATTGGACTAGAAGCCGCAATGAAAAAATGCACACAATCACGAGATGACCCACAATTATCTATCCGAAACATTTGGAGACGAAAATGGAAATTTCTTTCGGAAGAGGATGCAAAAATTCGAACGTACCTGAGGAATTGAGTGCGTGTGGGTGCAGGTGAGATTCGTGTGAACGCTGGGAACCGGATCGACAACGTGTGTGCCGACGGGGACGAAGAAGGAGGAAGGAGATTTTTGGGGAAAATGTTCTAGGGTACGCATGTTATAATATAAAATGTTATTCGTGTACGGCCCCGTGTACGGGACGTACGCCGATCCGTTCACATTCAAGAGGGATGATGAGCAGTTATGAACGGGATTGTGAACTCCCGTTCACACTCGACGGAACGATGAACGTAGTGATGGACGGACCGTTCATACTCCGTTCACAACTAGCTTAGAGGTTCAAAGGGATGACTGACGTACATGTGATAACCTATCATTTTATTTCAAAGAAAAACGCTAACTAATGGAAATTAACTTTCTGAATTAAAAGAAAAAAAGCTTTGAGGGTTGGGTTGCCTCCCAAGAAGCGCTTGTATAACGTCACGAGCTCGACGTACCTGTAGTTACCACAAGGTGGTTTGTAGAGATGCGGGTGGTTACCTACTCTTGCTTTATCGTTTGTATCATGGTAAAGTTTGAGCAGGTGCCCGTTTACTTTGAATGTGTCTCCACTGAATTGGCTTATGTCGACTTCCCCGTGTAGGTACACTTTGGAGACAGTGAAGGGGCGCACTCACCTAGATCAGAATCCTTTAACCCTAAAAACAGCCTTCGGAGTTGGGGCCAATAACGAGGACACGGTCCCCTTCCTTGAATTGTTTTGTTTGTTTAAGAAATTGGTCATGATAGCGTTTCATCGGTTCCTTGTAGATTCAGGAGTTGTCATAAGTGGAAGAGCACCACTCATCAAGTTTGTTCAACTGAAGATTTCTCTCATTACCGGCGAGAGTAGGGTCAAAGTTTAAGAATTTGATAGCCCAGTATGCCTTGTGCTTGAGTTCAACAGGGAGATGATATGCTTTTCCATATACCAATCTGTAGGGTGTGCTCCCAATTGGAGTTTTGTATGCGACGCGGTAGGCCCACAATGCATCATCAAGCTTTTCCGCCCAATCCTGTCTATTTCGTGCAACCGTCTTCTCTAAAATTCGTTTTAATTCTCGGTTGGAAACTTCTACTTGACCACTTGTTTGAGGATGGTATGGAGATGCTGTACGATGTGGGACCCCATATCGCTTTAGAATCTTGGCAAATTGCATGTTGCAAAAGTGAGTCCCTTTATCGCTGATTATCGCCCTTGGGGTGCCAAAGCGAGAAAATAGCTGCTTCAAAAATTTGACTACATTTCAGCATCATTAGTGGGTAAGGCTTGGGCCTCGACCCATTTGGAGATATAATCCACTGCCACTAGGATATACTTGTGCCCGTGAGAGTTTGGGAAGGGCCCCATGAATCTATTCCCTATACATCAAATATTTCGCAAACCTGAGATGCACTTTGTGGCATTTCTTTGCGGCGGGATATATTACCGGTGCGTTATCAATTATCACAGGATTGAGCAAATTCCTTGGAATCCTGGAATAAAGTGGGCCAATAAAACCGGAATCAAGAACCTTTCGGCCGTTCTATTGGTAATCATTAGGTCCACCTAAGGGTCCAAAGCATGACACTCTTCCAAGATTCTCCATCCCTCTTGTTTTGGGATATACCTTCTAACCACTTGATCGGGGCATATTCAAACAAAATGTGGGTCATCCCAGATATAGTGCTTCACCTCTGAAAAATCTCTTTTTACATTTGGTAGTTGTAGGATGGGATCTTGGAAGGCTCCTGGTCAAGAGGAAATCAGCAAAGTCGGCAAACCACGTGGTCCCTCTTTTCGCTTGCATGGTAAAATGCGTGATTCTCAGATACCTATAAGTCGCATAAGCGCTCAACTGGGAACTCTTCTCTAATCTCACCATCTTACAATGGGTCTCTAGTTGGGTTTCTCCAAGCCGAGGCCAGGATGGTCGCATTTGACCAAATTTTCTGTATCTTGTTTGTCTCTAATTTCCAAGTCAAATTCTTGCAACAAAAGGATCCATCTAATTAACCGCGGTTTGGCATCCGTCTCAGCTAACAAGTAACGAAGTGCGGAGTTATCGGTGTAGACCACAACTTTCGCGAGCACTAAATAAGGGCGAAACTTGTCAAAAGAAAACACTATGGCGAGCAATTCCTTTTCAGTGGTGGTGTAATTGGCTTGAGTTGCCGTCAGACTTTTACTGGCATAGTAGATTTGTCTGAAGTGTTTATCTTTCCTCTGTCCCAAAACTGCTCCAACGGTAAAGTCACTTGCATCGCACATAACTTCAAAAGGAAGGCTCCAATCGGGTGTGGTCATGATAGGGGCCTTAACCAATTGCTCTTTTAAGAAGGTGAAGGCCGCCAAACACTCCTTGTTGAAATCGAATGGAGCATCTTTCTCTAGTAACTTGGTTAACGGTTTGGAGATTTTGGAAAAATCCTTAATGAACCTCTTGTAAAAATGTGCGTGACCAAGAAAGCTTCTAATGGCTTTGACTGATGTAGGTTGAGGAAGTTTCTTAATTGTGTCGACTTTTGCCCTGTCCACTTCAATACCACTACCTGAAATTTTGTGCCCCAAGACAATTCCTTCCTGAACCATGAAGTGGCATTTCTCCCAACTGAGTACCAAATTCGTTTCTTCACATCTGGCTAGCACTTTCTCCAGATTCATCAAACAAAGCTCAAAAGAATCTCCGAAGACCGAGAAGTCATCCATAAACACTTCCATAATGTCTTCCACAAAATCCTCAAAAATTGTTAACATGCATGCATCTTTGAAAAGTAGCGGGGGCATTACACAACCCGAACGAAATGCGTCGGTAAGCAAATGTGCCATAGGGACAAGTAAAAGTAGTTTTCTCTTGGTCTTCAGGAGCAATAGGAATTTGAAAATACCTTGAGAACCCGTCTAGGAAACAATAATGGGAATGCTCAGCTAACCTTTCAAGCATCTGATCGATAAAAGGGAGCGGAAAATGGTCTTTTCTACTAGTATCATTCAATTTCCGATAATCAATGCATACTCTCCATCCGGTCACTGTCCTTGTAGGTATCACTCATTCTTTTTTCATTGGTGACCAACCGCCATGCCTCCCTTCTTCAAGTACCACTTATCTTTGGGCTCACCCATGCACTATCTGAAATAGGGTAGATTATCCCAGCATCCAGCAGCTTGATCACCTCTGCTCTGACCACCTCTTAAATTTTTGGATTTACTCATCGCTGTGGTTGAATTGAGGGTTTGCAGTTGTCTTCCATCAGGATTTTGTGAGTGCAAAAGGATGGGTTTATTCCTTTGATATCAGAAATCTTCCAAGCTATTGCCTGCTTGTGCTTGTTGAGGACTTGCAACAACTTCCGTTTCTGTGACGGTGTCAAATTCGAAGCAATGATAATGGGAAGTTGTGAATTGTCAGCTAAGAATGCGTATTCCAAATGCCCTGGTAACTCTTTCAGCTCCAATTACGGTGGATCTTCAATTGAAGGTTTCAAATTATGCACTTTGCTGCCCAAATCATCAGGTGTTTCTTCTACTCCAAGAACTTGATAGTCTTCATAGAGCTGATTTTTGTAACTGCCCTCAACCTCTGAATCTAAAGGAATTTCCCTCAGACTGTGGGACCCAACTGTTAACTTCCAATTCTCCTACTGAGTCAGTATTCATGATCTCCCTTTCTGTGATGAAATGATGGATCGGGGGTGAATCTTTGACTGGTATTCGGGGTTGAAATTCCTGAATGATATCAAAATTGCAGAATCTGGCTTCGAGTTCCACGACCCGATCACATTCATATTGTAGTAAATCATCACAAGTTTTTCTTGGATTCATGCTATTGGTCAGCCATGACTCTCTATGGTGATCCCTGAATTGTTCATCTTGGTGAGAGAGGAGATTGCAAGCAATATATGATTCGTCACGAGAATGTAGGGCGAATAAATGCTCTTGAAATGAATTGTGGCTTTGTTCAAACAACTTGTCTTCAATCCATTGCTCTAGTATGGATAATTTTATTAGCATCATGTCCTTAGGACTTGCTATAATGTACCTCGCAAATTTCGATCAAGAGAAATGTAAGTATCAAATGAGACAAATTAAGGAAAAAGAAACAAAATAAGAAAATAAAAGACTAAAATAATAAAGTCCTGGTTTAACTAGCAATTCTATTCCCCAGCAACGGCGTCAAAAACTTGATGAGGAAAATCCGCAAGTACATCGGTCGTGGTCAAGTAATAAAGTGGACTATGAAAGTCGGATGTCGAATCCACAGGGAATAGAACTGTCTAGTATAAACGGTTCTTCCTATTATCTAGTCTAAATAGATGAATTGGGGGCTTTGGATTTAAACCTAGAAATCTTAAAGAAATTTAGGTGGACTCTAGAAATCGGGATTAAATTGAGGGTTGAATATATCGAGAGAGGGAGATACTTGGGTATGAATCCCCTTTGGATTTAAAACATAAAGAACTCATAAGGAAATCTATGAATTGAGGATTGGTGATGCTTATGCCAAAATTCCTAAATTATATCCAACCCCTCTTCTGAGATGATTGGATAACTAATCTCCTAGGATTGTCTTAAGATCTTGAGAATTTATGTTTAGAAAAGATTGAGGGGGTGGAGTTATATTAAGGAGTCTTTCGCCCTTCTAATACCCGATTCCTCGGTGTATTCCTAATCTTTTCTAATGAAGTAGGTTCCTAATACAAGGAGGCGTTAGCTCTAGCCCTTGTATCGCACACAAGTAATCTCTCCGGGCAATTTGCTACGTAGAGAGATTACAATCAATACAAAACATTCATTAGACAAATAAGCATGCTTCCAATCAATCAAAGCATAGAGATCAAAATGAAATTAAAGCATTATCCAAAGGTTCATCACACCCAAGTATCAATGAAATTAGCTCCCCATCAATGAGGAGCTCAAATCTAAGCAAAAAGATTACAATTGATAGCAAGCATGATGGAAAACACCATTACCTACGCTGATTGCAATCAAGATGATCGATTCCTTCTTTAGCTCTAAGATTGGGGGTGAAGATCCCCCAAAACCCTAATCTCCTCAATAGCTTCTCTCCCAAGCCAACCGCTTCTCTAAACCCTCCAAAACTCTATTTATATCCTGTACCTAGGGTTTAGCATTAATATTTACAAGATTGCCCTTTCTAGAGCTCGCAACTAAGAGAGAGTTACGATGTACGGGCTCGTAAACGGGCTGTACACGCGTCTGCATAGCACGCGTGGTCTCGTATGCCTCAGGTACATCGACCGCTCGTAATCGAAGGGCCTTCTGACCGCCTGTACATCATCCCGTTCACCCGACCATTCATCATAAACGAGATGTTAAACACCCGAGAGTAAGCTGCAGTGAAGCCGTTCACTTGCACGGTTGTGTACGGCCGTACATCTGATAGTTCATCAACTCGTTCACTTCAGAATAGCTATGTTTCAGCTTCATTTTGACCTGGAATGCTTCCTTTCTCTCGAGGTAGTGTATTTGTTCCCTGTTTACAAAGTATGAAGCATTTTGAGTACCAGCGGGCTATGAATCATTGCATTTAACATGAAAACATATAGAAAAGTGATATGAAAATATGTTCATTTGAACACTTATAAGAAACCAAGGAGGTCGCTGCTGCTTCAGTTGCGGCGGAGGAGTGGCCTTCTGACGATGACATCCCCCTCCTTGAAAGGAGAAGGAGGATTTGAACATGAGGCGATACTTCCCCCACTGCTATCTCTTCTCAGGAGCATGCCTCGAGCGATTCTCTAGTCCGAGAAGTAGAGAGAGTGTTGGACGTCAGTGATGAAGAAGACATAGACACTGCCCTGGTTACTACCAAACCTCTAGGCCGAACAGTTGAGGGTGAGGGTGTGACGGGTTTCATGGTGGATTCTTCTTCCAAAATGAAGGGGCCCATATCTGAAACCGAGGGTCCTGGCGAAACTTCAGGGTGCCCTTCAAGAATTGGGTTCAACCCCGTCGGTGGTCTCCTCTGCCACGGCCCCGTAGTAGTTGCGGTCTCTTTGGAACTTCTTCGAACCGAAGAAGTTGACGCCAGACTCTAGTATTTTGAGGAGACCGAGCTAGCGGCTCATTTCCGCCTTTCTACGATATCAGTAAGTATTTTTATAGCTTTAATTCCAAGGCCCCTCGCGAAAGTACATTTCAACATTAATTTTGCTTCCTCAAGGCAGTAGCCTTTGATGGACTATGCGGCTAGTCTCCTCGAGAAAGAGGGCAATCTCTCACGAGCATTTGTTTCGCTTTGCAAGTCGGTAGCGTAAGTTGAGATCGAAGTTCTCCCTTCCAAGGGAGAAAAGGAAAAGTCGAAGGCTCGCCAAGTCCTCGGATCTCAATGCCAAAAATTATTGGCGGAGAAGATCAAGTCAGTAGGGCTAATCGCAATCTCGAGGAGGAGATCAAGAGTCTGAAAGAAGGGGTGGAGAAGATCAAAATCTCGAAGCAGTCGTTTGAAGATAGGTGTCTTCAAACGGAAAAAGATCTCTCAACCGCCAAGGCTGACAAAGAAAAACTCTCCTCAGGTTTGAAACTAATGGAGGAGCAGGCGAGCCTTCTGGGGCAGGAGAAAGATAAGCTTTCTGCGGCTTTGGAGGAGATGGACAACCTCCTTATACAGGTCAATGATGAGAAGCAGGCCGCCGAAGAGGGGAAGGAGAGGGCTCTAGATGAGAGGACCTTTCTTTAGGAGGCACTGGTCCGATGCCAGAACTGGGTTCGGGAGCTAGAGAACCTCCCCTCCCCATGTGTAGATATGGAAGGAGGGTATAGGGCCGGCTTCCATAAGGGTGGGGAGGAAGCCTTCAAGATTTTTAAGGAATTGGTTGTAGGGACTGTCCCGGAGGAGGTGTTGAAGACGCTCTCTATGGATTTCCATTCCTTGACCTACAAGAAGACCCTCAAGACCCTTGCTGAAGAGGATCCTAATGCTGAAACAGATGATGAACGTCTTGATGAGGAATCCTCTTCGGGCGAAATCGGAGCAGATAGGGTAAGCAATTTAATTCTGTTCCTTTGCTTTTATTATAGAAACTGTGACGGAATTTATCCTATCAACCTTGTAGATCTGGCTGTCGGAGAGACTCAAGACAACGTTCTGAGTGAAGTAGGTCCGACGGTAGGAGATGAAGAGGAGAGTCGCTCCGCCTTCCTTCCTGCTCCCGAAGATGCCCCTTCGACACCTGTAACACATATTACCTTTCTTATCTTTTTGTAGCAGAAATTGTTGTTTAAGAGGTTGCTTGTGCAACCCTTGTCTGTAATGCCCTTGTAAGCACTTCTTGACCTGTTTTGTGTTGATGAATGAATCGTTCTTGGAGCATTGAAAAATATTTTTGTTTGTAAAAATCTCAAGGCCATATCCATGGAAGTAAATGAGTGGCTCCTTAGGAGAGATACGAAATAGAGAGGCCCGCTGTTAAGGTATAGAGATTAAATTCCGAAGAGTAATTTTGGTGTCTCGCGATCATAGCGCAGAGACAGGATTCTGAGGAGGAATTTTGGTGTCTCACGATCAAAGCGTAGATACGTAATTTCGAGGAGGAATTTTTGTGTCTCGCGATAAAAGCACAGAGACGGGATTCCGAGGAGGAATTTTGGTGTCTCACGATCAAAGCGCAAAGATGTAATTCCGAGGAAAGTAGTGTAGGACTTGTGGTCGAGGCGCTCAGTCCACTTTCCAAAGGGGGGAGTTACGTTCTCGGGTCGAATACGCGAGGATATTTCCTTCAAGGAGTGAGCACGATCTATTGAAAGATATCGCTTGAGTAAACAATTTCAATTTTATTTATAATACTTCCTGAGCGCTTCGGAGTGATAAGGACTCTTCAGTTTCTTTCCATCCAATCTAGTGAGCCAGTAGGTGCCTGGCCTTACAACGTCTTTTATGATATAAGGCCCCTCCCAATTGGGAGTTAGCTTTCCTGTCCTACTTTTATTTCCTGGAATTTGTTCTCCCGCAGGACCAGATCGCCAATCTGGAAGGTGACCTCCTTTACCTTTGTATCATAAAGCCTCTTTACCTTATGTAGATAAGCCGCTGCTCGGAAGTTTGAGGGATCCCATTTTTCTTCCAAGAGATCCAGTTTGGCTTTGAGTTGCTCTTCATTGGTTATGGGATCGAATGCTTGCGTTCGTGGGGTGGGCACTCCAATCTCAAGTGAAATCACTACTTCGACCCCGAAGGCTAGGGAAAATTGAGTCTCTCCCGTAGGAGTTCGGGTAGTGGTTCGGTATGCCCATAGGGCCCCCGAAATCTCCTCTACCTATGAGGAGCCATTACTGAGAACCCTGGTCTTCAAACTGTGGAGGAGAGTTCGGTTGATTACTTCTACTTGCCTATTCGCCTGGGATGAGTGACCGAGGTGAGTCTATGCTCGATTCCGAGCCCGTCGCTGAAAGCCTTAAATGCATAGTTGGCGAACTAGCGGCCATTGTCAGTTATAAAGGCTAAGGGAATTCTGAACCGGCAAGTAGAAGTATCGACAAGCTTTCTCCGTGATTAAGGATAACTGTTCCGCTTCCACTCACTTAGTGGAATAGTCAATTGAAACTATTAAAAAATTCATTTGTCGAGTCGCCACGTGGAATAGAACAAGGATATCGACCCCCCCAGAGGGCGAACGGTCTAGTACTTATGATAGGTGTAAGGTGAGCGGGGGGTCGCCTCTGGATATTTAAGTACCTATGACATGCGTCACATTTCCGGATGAACTCAATGGCATCTTTAGAGAAGGTTGGCCAGTAATAGCCTTGCCGAAGAACCTTGTAACTGAGCGCCTTGCCACCCAAATGATCCCATGCTATACCTCCATGGATTTCCCGAAGAACATAATCCACTTCGGAGGGCCGCAAGCACCTCAGAAGAGGTAGGGAATAGGATCTTTTATAAAGCTGCCATTCTATTACGCTGAAGCGGGTGGAGCGAACAGTGATTCGGCGAGCTAGCTTGGGGTCCGGCGGGAGAGTTCCATCTTGGAGATAGTTAAGGATGGGATCCATCCAATAGGGCCCTTCTTCTATATCGGGCAGCTCCTTGGAGGGCCGGCACTCAATGGTCCTCGCTGCCAAATACTGGATATTAATGGGTTCCTTGATGTCCCCGTCAGATGTAGCTAGCTTAGACAAGAGATCTGCTTCTTGGTTCTCAGTTCTAGGCACTTTATTGATATGAATGCTCTGAAAACTCTTTATGAGTTACTATACCATAGCTTTGTACTTCACCATATTCTCCTCTCATGCTTCAAACTCTTCGGTCATGTGGCCTACTACTAACTACGGGCGAAGCTTCCGAGCCGAAACAACTAGTGCAAAAGCAAGTTTCTTGAGCAGGAGGTATCTTGATTCAGTGTTTGAAAGCAATTTGTTGATGTAGTAAACTGGCTTCTGCACCCCATCCTTTTCTTTTTTGAGAACCGAACTGATTACCAAGTCTGTAACGACAAGATAGATATAAAGCTCTTCGCCTGGCTTGGCTTGTAACGGAAAGAAGGGTAGGCGACTGAAGATAGTCTTTTAGCTGGGCAAGGGCCTTGTCACATTCCTCTGTCCACTGTAGTTTCGGCGCTGCCCGAAGGGCCCTGAAGAAGGGGAGGTTCTTTTCCCCAGACAGTGAGATGAATCTCCCGAGGACGGCCAGCCTCCTATTAAGGCGTTGAATCTCCTTAATATTCTTTGGAGATCTAGTCTCCATGATGGCTCAGATTTGCTTAGACTTGCTTCGGATTGGCCTTGATACCCCTTTGTATGATCATAAAACCAAGGAACTTGCCAGATCGGACTCCAAAAGAGCATTTGCTTGGGTTAAGACTCATGCCATAGGCCCGCAACGCCTCGAACGTTTCTTGGAGGTTAGAAGCATGGTGTTCGGTTTTAGCACTCATAACTAGGATGTCGTCCACGTAGGCCTCGACATTCCTCCCAATTTGCTTTTGAAAAACTTTGTTCACGAGTCTTTGGAATGTTTCCCCGGCTTTCTTCAGTGAGAAGGATATTACTTTATAGTAATATGTTACCCGAGAAGTAATAAAAGAGGTCTTCTCTTTATCTTCTTTTGCCATTCAGACCTGGTTATACCCTGAGAACGCGTCTAAGAAGCTAAGCATTTCATATCCCGAATTAGAGTCTACGAGATTTTCTATCAGGAGGCAGTGTAAACAATCTTTAGGGCATGCTTTATTAAGGTTGGTAAAATCTACACACATCCTCCACTTGCCCGAGGACTTTCTAACCAACACAATATTAGAGAGTCATTCAGGATATTGGACTTCCGAATCTAACTCAAATTTTCAAAGAATTTATTGACCTTCTCCTCGACAGCTTCTAGACGGTCTGGAGCGAAGTTTCTTCTTTTCTAGACGACAGGCTTAAAGGTAGGGTCAACCTGGAGATGATGCTCGATGACATCGCGGGGTCCTCCAGTCATGTCTTCGGCAGTCCAAGCGAAGACATCAGTGTTGCGCCGTAGTAGTCCGACGAGTTCTTCCTATTGTCCCGGACCAAGCTTGCTACCGAGCTATACTGTTCACTCAGGGATCCCTTCGTCAAACTGGCACACCTTCAGCTTCTCTACTGGTGTTGGCCGGCAGACTTCTCGATCCTCATCTTCTGGCAGTAGTTCTTCGAGGGTCAGTGTTTCATATGCCCTACTGGATTCTCCTCCTCGGTTCTTCAGATGGTTCACATAGCATTGTCGAGAGGCTACTTGGTCACCCTTTACTTCTCCACGCCATTTTTTGTCTTAAATTTCAGCATTATGTGGTATGTTGAAGGGACAACCCCGAACATAATCAGGGATGGCCTCCCCATTATGGCGTTGTATGTGGAGGGACACCAAACAACCAGGAAGTTAGCCATGGAAGAAACTGCTCGGGGTAGTTTTCCGACAGTAACTAGAAGGGTTATAACTCCTTTTGGCTGAAGGGGGCTTCCATTGAATCCCATTAATAGAGACTTAGGTAGCCTTAGATTCTCCACGCCAATTTTCATTCGCTGGAAGGCATCCCAAAAGATGATGTTAACCGAACTTCCGGTATTGACGAGCACCCTGTGCATCATATAGATCCCTACTTTAACAGTTATCACTAAAGTATCGTCATGTGGCTAGGAGACTTCTCGAAGGTCTTCGTCTAAAAAAGATCACCTCTGAGGGGCGGGCTCTCTTCCGAGGAGGGTCTTCGAGTATTGTTCCCACCATACGGGCGTAACTCTTCCTGGATGAGGAGCTTTCCCCTCCATAGCTTGGGCCTCTGGCAATGAAAAGCAGGGGAACATCCTCCTCGGGTGCGGTCGGCTACGGCGGAGGGTCCTCTTTGGGTATCCTCTCTTGTTGCAGAAACTGATCAAGCTTCCTGGCCGTGATGAGATCTTCAATTGCATCCTTGAGTTGGACGCAATCTTCAATTGAGTGACCCTTTGCTTGGTGGTAAGCGCAGAACTTTTTGCTGCGCTTCATGGCTGCGGACTCCTTAATGAGATTTGGCTACATTAAGATTTTCTTGTGTTGTATTTGCATCAAGATATTTTTCCTAGATGTGTTAAGGGTGGTGTAGGTGTTGTACCTTCCCAAAAACCGTAGCCTCCTAGGTTCCTTGGGGCCTTGATTAATTCACCGTGAAGGTTGATCCTGACCTCGGTCTGGCTCTTTCCGAGGCCTTTGCTCTCCCCGCCTCGGATCTTTATACCTGTCCGGTCGGGAACCTTCCCTCTGAAACTCTCTAAGCCTTTGTAAGTCTTCCTCCCTCCGGCCCACTTTGAACTCTTCGGCGGTAATATAGGACTGCGCCCTGCTTATTAGTTCGAGAAAATCTCTAGGGATTGTCCCAGAAATTGCGTCAAGGAAAGGGCACTCCCGAAGTCCACCTTGCACCGCACCAACAACCATGATGGAGTCAAGGTTGGATATTCCGGAAGTCTCTCTGTTAAATCGATCCAAGTAGTCCCGGAGGCTTTCCCCTTCCATCTGTTTGCATCTGAGAAGCATCACAAGATTCCTCCTCTGTCTTCGGCAATTTGCTAACCGGCGGAAAAAGAGTTCAGTCAACTGTCTGAAACTGGCTATGGTTCAAGCAGCAACCTCCTGAACCAATCATAAGCAATCCTAGTGAGGGTCTTCGAGAACACGCGGCATAAGACAATCTCGTTGAGGTTGTTTGGCATATCTCTGCGCAATAGAATTCTACATGCTCATAGGGATCTGTGGTTCCATCATAGTACCTGATACTGGGAACCTTAAAGTTCTCTTGGAATGGAGCTTCCCAAATCTCTCTGATGAATGGAGAAAGCATGTACAGGACATGAGAAAAAACTCTCTCGCGATCGCTATTCATGCCACCGTGGCGCGATTCCGGAGAGTGACATCGCCTAGGTGAACAACCCCTTACTGGTGACCATGGGCGGGGAGGGAGGGGAGTAGTGCCGCAGGAAGGACGCCACTGGGGGTGGTACCGAGGAGAGTATCGCCGGAGAAAGTACCGCATCTGAGAGTTGTGCCGAGGCGATCAGTGCCTCTAGTATGGCTCTGGGAAGTCAAATTCTCCTCGCGGGGTGGCTCTCTTCTTTCTGTTTCTTGTTCCTGATCTGGAGCGGTGCCTTCTGTGCGAGAAAGGTGAGGCGGAACTTTAGGATGAGGAAAGGTGACTTCCTCCTCGCCATGGCGTTGGAACCCGAGGATGGGGAGAATGAACTGCAGAATGCTCACGGCTTCCTAGATGGGGTGGTGGGGCCCGCGGCGCTGTCGCCTGGGAGATATAGCTCTCTACCGCCATCATGGCGTGTGCGAGATCAGCGAGTTGCCGCTCCAGTGCCTTGAAACGCTCCTTTGGAGCCTCCACGGTGAGGGCACATGTCGGAGAGGCATCCGCTACGTCTGGAGGCGCCTCAACTGGGGGTGGAGGAGTTATCTGGTAGGGACGGGCGTCGCTTCAACGGCGGCCGGGGAAGGGAGGGTGGTCCTTGCCTGTTCCTGGTTCTGGCTCTCTCTAGATCTTCTTGTTGTTGCCATGACTTCTTGATCGAAGTCCCCACGCAGACGGGCGCCAAAATAAAATGCAATCTAAAATTCAAGAAAGATTCTCAAATTCGGTGAATACTTGAATTTATATGGGGTTTTTGGGGAAAAGCTCAAGGAAATCAAGAAAGAATGAACCATAACCGAGGCGATGACGAGACTACCCAGATTTTTCCACGTGTCACGCCGGGTTGACTCCATGTGTCTCTCCAAACTTACGGCTATCATATTTTAATATTAAAATTTTAATATTTTTTTTAAGTTATTATTTATAGTTAATTCACTATTGATCACTGAAATAGTGTCAAACTTGTCTTGGGGGTTCTTGGGGGTGTTTGTTTATTATTTAGTGTTGTGTGTGTGTGTTTGACATTATGGTCCCCGGGAATAGTGCCTGGGATTTATAAATAATTTCCCTTATTATTTATGTCATTTGTCAAAAAATAATTTGTAAAAATTCATTGCAAATACATATTAAAAATTATTCATACAAAATTTTTGTAAATATTACCCCTTTTTAACTTTCAAACACTCTATTTATTAAAATTTAATTAGTAAAACAATATGCAATTTTGATTGTTAAAATACTATGCAAATTTAATATATTTTTGCATGCACATTTCAACACAATGTTAACAAATAATTGGAAGGTAAATAATAAGGTCGAACACCAAGGATGGAATGTATATATAACAAGGCAAATAATATATTGACATAATCTTGACAAATAATTTGAAAGCAACTAATAAGGTCAAACAAAGGATTGATCAACCTAATATATATAACATGAAAATTAAATTAAAATCTAATATTCAAATTTGGAAGAAGTTTACAAATGAGAAAATTAATGAATTTGATTAAAAATATGTATTAAAGGGTTTACAAATAAATTTCCAAAACCCAGGGGATGGAATGTAATTATGCTATATAGATATATGTTTTAAAAAATAGTATGAAAATAAAAAGTTTAATAAAAATATAACTTTCAAAAAACCCTTTTAAATTTTTATTGATGGTCAATGGAGGTGGAGCTTATCCGGGTAATCCTCCAAAAAAGCGTGGGATAAAATTATTGAAGAAACCGTAATCCTAGGATTAGAATCCCAAAATAACATTTGCATACCAAACATTGGACATTAGATTTTGGATAACAATCAAATCCAATCCTATGTAATCCGTTGTACCAAACACGCCCTTAAGAGAAATAGTTACTAATCTTAGCAGTTTTTTTGTCATTTACGAAGTTGGTTTTATAAAGATAAAGTCTTCATGTTACTATTTTTTTATGACTAAAGTCTATCATCATAATATTTTTAAAATTTTAATTTTAAGTCTTCATAATCAAAATTGTTGATGTTCAAAATGGGAGGGTCCCTAGTATCTGCATTTATTTTTGAGTTTAATTGAGAAGATGGAGGGAACGGTGGGTGCTTGATGGTTGAATAGGGAAATATCCTGAGCTTGGTAACAATCTCTGGGAGTCATTGACCTGAGAGACAATGGAACTCCAGCTTTCAGGTTCTCCTTACTATAAGGGAAGCTCGGGGTTTTCTCCCAGGACCCTTCGACTCTCAAGTCAATAAGAGGTAATTGGAGGAGAAGGATAATAAGAAAAAAAAGGAGAGATGTGCAACAAGTTATAGAGGAAGTAGGAGAGAATTAGAGAATGAGAGAACTCTTGAGGCAGAAAATGAGCCCCGAGAGTCCAAACAGTCCCCAGAGGATCCTCCTTTCTCTTTTCCTTCCTCCTTTTATACCTTGTGAGCCATTGTCAGGCTGTTTATCATAGGGGATCGCGATTGACATTAGAGCATGTGCGGGCATGTGAGAGCCCCCGCTAGGCCAAGTAGTCGTGGAGGTTGTCTTTGATCGAGCCTGCTTGCCCAAAAACTAGAGTGCAAGCACTCAAGCCTCTCGCACGCATAGCCGCATATGGTCGCAAGTAATAAATTCCAGTGAGTACCGGGTCGAATCCACAGAGAAGGCTTACTAGGTTTAGATGAACATTAACCTACTAAGTTGCTTGGTAAAGTCAGTCGATCAATAAGTGGAAAATGTTACTAATCTAAACTAAACTTTTTATAGGATGTGGTGAGATAACGAAGGGTGCGGGGGATTACTCTCTATGATATGCTTCTAGGGTTGTATGGCTCTAATGACTTGTATTGATTTTCTCCTTGGCTTACTAAGTTATCAAGGTTGTGGATATGGGTGTGTCACTGATAAAGTGTTGTGCTTGTGTGCACTCCATGTGCATCCTACAGGACCTTATCTCTAAGGATCATGCATCTAAATTCTACATCCCTATAGTACAGTAGACACATTATAGGACAACACTCTATCACTACCATGGAATTGCCTAACCTGATCTCTCAGTGATAGGTCAAATCGGTGTCACTCCGTCCACCCTAATTCCCTACTCTACTCTCAAGCCTAGATCTCTCATAGTGCATCGAGTTAAAGATACTCATTGTCTATCAACAATTGAGGAATAAAGAGGATAGATTCAAAGGAACATCTACATACAAGAGAACAAAACATACCAAGGATAATAAATGTACCAAGTCATAGCATCCATACAACCCTAGCTTAGATGTTCAAGCTACCATTAAAAAGAAAGATTCATAATGATGCAAATAAGAAGGTAAACATCCATTTCTAAGTACAAAGGAAGGATTAAAACACTAGAAATCAATAAGAGATAGGTTCCCCCTTTGCTTTGAGCTTCTTCCCTCAAGATTTGGCCTTGAAACTCTCCGGATTGCCTCTTTGGAGCCCTAGCCGTCGCCCCCAAACGAGAGATGAAAAACCCTTGCCAAGCAGCCCCCTTTTATGGTCCAGCATCCCCGACATAGCGATGTCGACAAGAAACATTGCAATCTATCTTTTTTGTGAAAATCAGCGCTCTGTCACGATTAACATCGCGATGTCCATGATTTACATCGCGATATTATGCAGTCTGCATTGCAATGTCTTCATCAACGCAACAATCGGATGACCATTTCAACTCGGATTGAGCTAAAATTTTAACTGAGTGTTCTTGACTTGTTGATCTTCAATCTGAATAGAGGAAATTGGATTTGAAGTCCTGTATCTTTTCCAGTAAATTCCTGATCTCAGCTGCTCTTTCAGGCTGATTACAATCCTCTCTTCTTTTGCTCCTTATGCTCCTTTGTCATAGAACACCTATCTCTTTTGCTCAAGATCATCCTTATTGCTATCCAATTCTCTCATCATTTATCAATATTAAAAACACTTTAATTAGTACATAAATTAATCCATTTAGTATAGAAATTCACTAAAACAAGTGTGTATGCTAGTTAAGGTAGAGTTTATACAAAATAACCAAAATTGGCTCTTGAATACATCATTAGATGGCCATATTTGGTCTCAACCTAGCACAATATGTCATCTAAATAGCTCTCTTTTGAGAGTTATCAAGCCCCATGCTAGCCTGTTGGTCATGAAGGCCATCTGTGACACTAAAGTAGTTACACACTAGGGTTCACGTCTTCAACATGATGGAATCTGCACGTTGCTCAATAGGAGTGGTCTGGTTAGTTACGTGAAACCCACTACCCTAAGCTTATAGGATTGTGTCAGGTGTAGGATATGATTTTCTCCCATAACAATTGCCACCCAACTTGTTAGGTCGACAAGCTCCCGGCTTCAATCGACCTAGGAAGTCAAGTTGTCGATGTATGTGTGATATATGGCTAAGCGAGGTATTTACATCTCTTCACGCGTTTACCTCTCCTATTCTACCGGCTAGTTATGGGGTTAGATATGACATGTTCATGAGTGTTAGTCAGGGTCATTGAGCAACTATTTATCCGTTGGGTCCTATCCCAAGTCCACCTGGTAAGGGCTTTTCAATTCTTTCTTACACGCTAGATCATGCCCTCGGTCCTCCTTACCTCGATTTCGGAGCTGTCAACCATTGGCTGAGGCATATCTCCGATTCTCCTCGTCAAGGGTGGTTTGTCGAGTGGTTTTTCCCCACACAGCTAGTTTAAAACTTGATCATCCGATATTAGGCACAAATCACCATCCTAGTCCAATTAGGTTGGCATCGATTCCCGGGACCATATCCTCCTTGTAACCTATATTTATTAATTAAAGAAATGTGGCAGACGGTATAATTGGCGCTATTCCCCAAGCGATCTTTTTGAAATGCCAGGGGATCGTTGCCCACGCTTCTGCCATCAAGCGAATGTTCTTTTGTTCAATGACGTGGACCATTGGATCGCAACCACCCGGATACGGTGATAAGATGCCAACCCCACTTGCCTTCTCCAGCATATTTCATGGGTGTCCGCATGCACTCTCATGCTTCCGCCTTTTGCATCACAGTTTTCGGAGAGCTTTTTTCTTGTCGAGGTGTCTTAGCGCTTCGTTCTTCCAGCTAGGGCAATAGAGGTTGAACTCCTATCTACCAAGAGACCTACCACCATCGTAGAGTCTTTCTTTAGTGATATTAGGGCTCCCGATCTTCTCTATTACACCAATGGCTTCGGTATTCGACTTCCTTTCGAATTCAGCCTCCATTCTTCTTCCGATAGGGCCAACCATCCCAGACCTGGGGGAGGTCACCCTATACTTAGAAACTCTTAAAGAAGGCCTCGATTTTCCTCTTCATTCTTTCTTTCAGGAGGCCCTTTGTTTTTATGCAGCTTTGGGGTTGTCTTGCACCGCCTAGTATTTGCCCCTACCATTTGCTAGCTCTCGCTCCTATTATCCTTGAAGAAGATTCTTGGGTTCGAGGATTTGTTTTGTTTTACTGCTCGGCAAAGCAAGATGTTTTTGCGCCTTCTTCCTTTCGAACTCCTTGAATGGAGGTCCCATTTCTTCTTAGATCTCTTGTGGGTGACTGGGATGTCCTAAACTTGTAGGGTACCCCCTTCTTGGATTTGGCCTATGATACAACTATGACCGAACGGGAAGAGAAGCAACTCGTCATCCTTCATACAACAACTTTGTCGTATGACTGCATTAATGCTAACTATGAGCGTAGGTTACGTGGTTCCCACTATTAAGTTTTACTCTAATCCAAAGAGTGAGTTGGTGTTGTGTAACAACACAAATGTAATAACCAATCTCTTGGCGTGCGCCCTCCCCCTCTTATATATGCTTGGATCTAGCATGATCGTGATTTCTCGTTATACATCAAGCAATTCTAATTATGTGGTTGGTGCTTTCACACTAACAAACCACAGGAATTCAGCACACCAAGATAATTCACAATACTAATCAAAAAGGAAACCTAATATTAAAAAGATGAAAGAATCAAAAGTTCATCCTAAGGTTCGAAGACCCGAGGCACCACAGAAGGTTTAGCCTCTCATACTAATAATAAACTTCAAAAAAATAAGAGAGGAAGACATAATAATAATCATAAACTTCTTGGCTCGATGTCTCCTTCGCTTTCAGCTTCTCTTCGAAACCCTAGCCGTCGCTAGAAGATTCGCCAAAAGTTCCCTTGCAAAATAGATCCAACGACCTTTTATAGAGCTTGATTTTACGCCACACGCGGCGTGTCACGAGGTGTGTGTGTGAGTGTGTGCCTCTCACGGAGTCTTATGGCATCACCTTAACGCGTGTTTTCATCATTACACGATCTTGTTCACGGCTGCCACATGCTTGTGTTGATCTGGTACACTGCCATATCATCTGACACACGCTCGTATCAATGTAATATGAGCGCGATCCTCTTTTAAATCCACACACTTATGTATACGGCCGTGTTGATGACCATGTCACTCTCTGTTTCGACCTTTTATGCTCTGAGTAGCTCCCAAATTTGCTTCTTTTCTTTTGAGTACCTGATTATCTATCGAACCACACTAAAACATCCCTACAGAGCACAAAGTTGGAAGAAACCATGCAAAAACATATGCAAAGTGCATGTAAATATAATATGAAAATATGTATATTTATGCACTCATCACCACCCAGCCAGCACATATGAGAATATTAAACCAAGGTTGGCCATGACCAACAAATTCTGAGTTTGACCTTTCCTGCCACAGAAATGTGGTAACTTGTCCAGGGGAACAGATACAGCAATATTACTGCCATCTAATAGACCAATGCAATCCTACATGTTTAGCAAAGAAGTTAAATTTTTTACTACATACTTCACACTATTTAAACCCTAACGAATTAACGACTGACTTACTTTGAAGAAAGGGTACAAATTAGGGTTACCCTCAATTTTATGGTGACAAACAAATGTAGGAGACTACATAATGTTATCGCAGATAGAGCAAATAGCACGTTGGATATTATTGAAGTACCTACTAATAGTTTCCCAATTTGGAGAAACTCAACCCTCATTGTCCTATTCTTAGGTATTTGTGCCCAACAATGTGTAGGAAAATAACCATCAGTTCTTCTACTAATACATGTCTAGTGTAACGCAACAGGTATTTATCACGCATAATCATTGATAGATGCACAAGAGGGCCTACATCCATCCTAAGATACACACAGTAGTCTCTCCCACTTCAGAGAATACGACTCATGTATCTCTTCCTAGTTAGGTCTTGGACCATTGAAAGTTCAACATACCATACTGCCCTAGTATTATGCATTTCTTTTATGACAAATGTGACGACCATGACAATTGTTGTGTAGGCTACGGCCAAGACCCTTAGATCTATCATTTGTTGCCCAATTGACCATCTACAAACATATAAAATATTTTAAAACTGTTTCATGAAATTCAAACAGTTGTCAGATTTTTTGTTGTCAATTTAAATTATGTTTTCTAAAGTAGAGAAGGATCATTTATTTAGTTAATATGTACCCATTTTGCAACCAGATAAGGTAGAGTCTAACTCAAATCTGAATCATACTTCTGTCTTTTTAAAAAGAGTTAAATTTGAAATCTAGTATCACAAGAAGTAAATTTATGATAATATCAAGATAACTAGAGATCCATCACATTTAAATCAACTTAACTGAAGATTGTAGTCTCTCAAATATTAATATCAAGAATAAATTGGAAAAAAAACATTTAAATAAAGATGTCTGAAGGCAAGTACAACTTTTTGGCTAATAAGTTGCCACTAGTAAAGATCACTATGTATTGCATAATTAAATTTATCCCTAACAATAGAGATTGGAACAAATATAAAAAAATAAACAGGAACTACATATTACTGACTCCATAAGACAACAATGCTTCATCTAAAGTGCAAGTCACCCCAAATCAAGGAAAAATCATACTTTTTAATCATACTTCTGTCAACAAGATCCATTTTTAAACATAATTAAATCTGAAATCTAATATCACAAGGAGTAAAATATATAATAATTTACATATCTCAAGCAATTAGAACATAGTTTACGACACCAGAATTCATCAAAGCGATCATCAGTTACTAAAAAAACTATTAACTTCTCTAAAAAACCTCCACAATGACTAATAAATGTTTCACAAAAAAAAAAAGGGAAACTATATACAAAATTCAATTGAAATGCACAGGAAGTAAACCAGAATGTTTTTAGAATGGTAAAAAGTCACAAAGATAATAATATGAAAGGCTACAACTCAAATTTGAACACAAAAATTACCTAAATAAGAGGATGATAATATCAACATAACTAGAGATCAATCACATTTAAATCAAGTTAACTGAAGATTCCAGTCTCTCAAATAATATCCAGAATACAATTGGAAAAACTCACATTTAAATCAAGATATCTAAAGACAAGTATAACTTTTTGGCTAATATATTCCTACTAGTAAAGATCACTATATATTGCATACTTAAATTTATCCATAACAACAACGACTGGAACAAATATCAAAAACAACCAGGAACTGTATAATATTGACTCCATAACACAACAATTCTTTCATCTACAGTGCAGGTCACCCAAAATAAGGAAAAAATTCTTTTTTGGTACTCATGGTATACCAAATAACTGAAATTATCATCTCTTGTTCTAAAAATAACAATACCGCAATTATTCAATCTAAAATTAAAAAAATCACAAATCTAGGCCAAAATAAAAAACCCAGTACAACTATACCGCGATAATTCAAACTAAAAGAGAGAAGAGAAAGGAAAATAATCATGAATGGAAGACCCAAAGGAGAGTAGTGCCTCGAGATTTGAACGAGTTTGTGAGATTGACCGGAGCTCGCATTTGGAACGAGAGAGGTAGCAAGAAGATCCTGGAAGTGATGAATGCCCTAGAAGAAAGAAGAGGTCACGAGCTTGTGAGATGGAACGGAGCTCGTTGTTGAAACGAGAGAGGCAGCGAGAAGTTCCCTAGAAGCGATGGATGCCCATCAACAAAGAAGAGGTCGCGAGGCTATGAGATCGGTCAATGATCATTGTTGGAATAAGAGAGGTGGCGAGAAGCAATGGATGCCCTAGAAGAGAGACAAGACCACGAAACTCGGGGGTTCTAATTTTGTGGGGGGGGGGGGGGGGGGGGGGGGGAAATGCCCCCCCCGTTGGCAAAAAAGACCGAAGGCCCACTTCAACCCTTTTTTTTTTTTTTCAGAAATTAGATCGCCAAAGTGGCGACATTCCAAACACCAACTTCCGACTTTCGACTCCAGTTAAGTGAACCAAACACACCGATGTGACGGAAGTCAACTCACTTTTGTCACTTCGGTCCCCACTTCTGTGAACCAAACACGCCCATAGTGAAGGGACTTAGAGACAAGAGAGTTGGTCAGTTCCTTCATTGATAATATCATCAGAGGTGTTCTAAATGGAAGGGCATCGGAAGCCTTTGACCTTCCATATCAGTGAGGTAGTAGGTCCAGAGCTGGACAACTTCCCTTAGAACATAGGGTCCTTCCCAATTATGAGTGTTTCCTGACCCTACTTCAATTCTCGTAGAACATATTCTTTCTCAACACTATGTCGCTAGGCTGGAAGATGACTTTCTTCAAACTAGAGTTGTAGAATCGTCGGATTCTCTGTCGGTAAGCTGCGATTCTGATAAAGGCGGTCTCCCTCTTCTTTTCTATGAGATTAAAATCGGGCCGAAGCCTTCGTTATTCGCTGCTTGAGTGAACTCTGAGGTGCTCGGTGTCAGGAACCTTATCTCAACTGGGATGATGGCCTTCACTCCGTGTTGACCAGCGGCTACGAGTGGAAGCATTCAAGCCTCCGCACGCAAGTGTACATGGTCACAAGTAATAAATTTCGGTGAGTACCGGGTCGAATCCACAGGGAAGGCTTACTAGGTTTAGATGAGCACTAACCTACTAAGTTACTTCGTAAAGTCAGAATATCGATAAAGTGGAAGGTTACTAATCTAAACCACTCCTAGATAGAAGTGAAAGATAACAAAGGGTGTAGGGATTTCTCCATATAAGCTTCTAGGGTTGTATACTCTAATGACTTGTATGAATAAAAGGTTAATCAATGAAAGGTCTGGCACTTAGGTGCACTCTAGATGAAACCTACCAGTTCCTTCTATCTAAGGAACACGAATCAACTCCTCCCCATATGTCTATGGTGGTATAACGACTCGTTATAGGACCTAGACGCTATCATCACCATGGATTACCATTGCTTATGTCTAAGCTAATGGCACATACGATCACACTCCAATCTACCCTACGATTCTATACATTCCTCACATGCATATGTCTATGCATAGAGTACTGAAGATTGTTGTCACCCGTCGGTGAACGATTAGAAATAGTATTGAACCATAGACAAATCCATATACAATTCATTCAATGCAAACATAAGATGTTAATGATTTCAAGTCTAAAGATCCATACAACTCTAAAATAGAGTCTTAATCACAAAGCACAATCATAGGAAACAAAGTATAGCGAGATTCATGATAAATACCCATGATTACGATACAAAGTGTAAAATCCAGGATTTTAATGAAATAATTGTTCCCAAATTTTTCTTTAATTAATTAGTTAAATAAAGGATGTTCCCCGTATTTGGGATTTATTGAATTTTAAGTGAAAAGGGGATTAAATTTGGCTAATGCCCTAATTAGGGTGAATTGGGGCTGATTGGGACCTAGATGTAATTTCATGAAAAGTCGAGGACTTAACTGAAGATGTGTCTCTCTCACAGCGAGAGAGGACCTACATGTAAGAAATTAAAAGGGCAGGGGGGTATATGCAAACGCCCAGATAATCCATGCAAAGGAAATTGATGGACAGTGAGGATTGAAGAGGATTAGATGGAGGCCACACGGAGAAATCTAGAGCACTCATCCATCAGATGGGTTGGATATGAGGTAAGGATAAGGCCTCAAAGAGTGACCTCACCGTGTGGGCAAACGTGAACCGTCCATCTATGGATGTGAGTTAAGTTCTAGGCATGAGATTTAATCTCAGACTCTCATCCATTCTCAAAGTGTAGAATTAATCTGATCCCTTCATCACGAGGGCGCTTGTTTAAGTTGAGGAGCAGAGAGAATATATTCCTAGCCTCTCAACGTCGCCATGAGAGAAATAATCACAACTGTTTATCATGGACTCTCAGTTAAGTTCGAGGCATTGTGTTTATATCAAAAATTTAAACAAAAATAATAATAAATAAATAAAAAATATAAGAGCCATGTCCAAAAGGGGGTCAATGATTATGGAACTTTTGAGGGGTATATAACCAAATTTCCCTTTTAAGTTTAAATCTCGAGACAATTCAAGGGAACAAATCCCGAGACAAATCCCAAGAAAATTGAAGGGTGCTAATCCCGAGGCGAATAAAAAAAAATAAAAAAAAAATATTATCCATCATGCCGAAAAAAAAACAAAAAAAATGTTTGATTGCCTTGAGGATAAGATCAAGCCAGGGTTTAATTCAAAATAAAAAAAGGAGGCTGATTTATCTCCATCCGGTAAATTAATTTAAAACTTTAAAATAAAATAAGAATGTTTGATCTTATCACCCTATCTCACACTATTTAGTTTATTTTTTTTGATTTTTTTTTATAAAAAGAGAGAGATATTATCCCGGTTGTTGAACCGGTCTATGCGGCATGATCCCCACGATCGTCAACTACTCGATGGTGGGTTATCCAATGGTCTATAAAAGAAATTAACTTAATGAAAAGCATGAGGGGGGAGGAAAGGTAGCAAGAGATGAAGACCCCCCCTTATCTCTAATATTGGTGATCATAGATTTGACGCCTTGTATGGCCCATTTGCGGGGGTGGATACCATCTTGGTATCGCGGTGGCTTCTTCATCGAATCGATCCATTTGAGTCACCTTGCTGTCGCTACCCTCGTTGTCACCGGCAAAGAGGCAAAGGTTATATGATGACCTCCCTGCCTATCATCAACGGAGAAAAGAATGGAAGGCTATACAATAGCCTCCCTGCCACTCTCGTCATCACCAACAAACGAGCAAAGGTTATATGATAACCTCCCTGTTACCCTTGTTGTCACCGTCGAAGATGAAGTCGATGGGAGATGTAAGCAAGGAATAAAAAAAAGGAGAGATTCCAAAAATTTATTTAAAATAAAAAAATTGATAAAAAGAAAAAAAAAGTGAGAAAAAGGTAAAGAAAATTAGAAAAAAAAGAGAGATGACATAAAAAAGGAAATGCGAAATAAAAAAAAAAAAGGAGAAAGAGAGCGAAGAAGCCCTTCTCCCGCTCCCTTTCTTCCTGACCTATACTTGTCAGGAGCTCCTCTCGGCCCTCTGTGCCTCTCAGCCAGGCCGAACCGCCTCTTAAGCCGACCCCGCCCGCCGATAAATCATGAGAAGACCGTGATCCTTGATTCAAAGCTGCCCGCCGATCTGAAGCCCGTCTGCCTCCCTGTCTGCCAGAGCTCTCTGCACTCCCACACCGCCCCGGCGATCCGGCACCGCCCCGGCGACCCTCCGCGCATCTCTCCACTTGCAGTCTCCCGGCGCCCTGAGCCTTACGCCCGGCCAGCGCCCGTCGTCCCGGCGATGCACCGCACGCCCGAAGCTCTGCTCCCTCTGCCCCACACCCTGCACGCCGCCCTCCGCAGTTCATAACCTTTGGAAATCTTTGTCCCCTCCGGAGGTTTTGGAACAAAAGCTTCTTTGCACAATATATAGAGATGGAGAGGTAGCAACAGAGAATCAAAGAATTGCCGCCACCTATTGACTTTGAGGAAACAATTAGCATCTACCCAACTAGAATCGCATAGGCTCTGAGATCCACATGAATGTTGTTAATGTTGATCACTTGGTTTGTATATGGACCTTTTTTTTTTATTCATAGGATGAATTTTGAATGTATAAATAAAAGCTAGCTTGTTACATTTGTTGCTTCTCTCGTTGTTATGCTTTTCGGCTTTGATTATTCACTGCAGAAATTAAGAACATGATGCAAATGGTCTTTGGGTGAAAGGTTCATTGTTTTTACACTGAGGCATGGTATGAGACTAAAATATAGATGATCAAGGGAATTAGAATGATACTTACAACCAAGTGATTGATTAATCGGTGTAGTTGTAAGCATTCACGTTCAAAAAGCCACAAGAAAGAACAAAGAAACCACGGCCTAATCGATTATTCAACAAAAGCGTTGCCACACCTTTCTATTTTATACCTTTTTAAAGAGCAAAAAAAGGGAATCAGTAGAAAAGATGGTACGACTATGAGAAGCCGTCATCGATCAATATTATAGAAAGCCACTCTTGCAGCAGTTAAAAAAATAATAAAAAAAAATTGTCAGATTTTTGTTACACATGAAGTAAATGGCATTAGTAGCAATGGTAGCTTGTCATGCAAGCCCATCATAAAAACAAAGAAATCAGTTTTCCCCCACTGAAAGATGTGCAATGAGAGTTCAACTATTGAAGATGCTAGTTGCTACATTCATGAGACAACTGACATTAAGAGAAAACCAATTTTGTAGGAGGTCTGACAAGTGATAGAATTGGTAATATATTTGCATTAAAAAAAAGGAAAAGAAAAGAAGAAATCTTCAATAATGGTGGTTATTCCATAAAAATCATTGTATATGTAGCTTGCTTGATAAGATGCATCTGGAGGTCAGCATTGTACACGTGTGATTTGTCTTGGGCTTGGTTCTGCAGTATTCCAATGAAGAGGATATCCACTATTGACCAAATTAATATGAACTTCTTTGCATACTGATGACCTTTTGAATTCATTAATGGAGGATGCTCATTCTAAAAAATGGAGTTAAAATTCATGATCTTAAAAATGGCATGTATATTGAGATGATAATGGGCACATGGCTTATTTAGAGAAAGGTCTCAAATGGGTCCCACACTACAAATGGATTGTGATGGAAAAGACTTTGCTTTGAAGTTAATGATTCCAAATTGAAGCTGGACGGCCGTAATATATGACTTTCAAAATATATATATATACATGTCTCGAGGCAATGATCTATATCTCGAGGCATATGATAAACCATAAAATCTCAAAACTAACATGCATCTTGAGGCGGGTGATGATACGCATCTCAATGTAGCCAGTAAAACTCAAATCTTGAAGTGACATAAATCTTAAAGTGACGACAAAGCAAGCATTTTGAAACAACCAATGAAGCATATATAAATCCCAAAAAGACAAAGTATCCAAGACGGTGGCAAAGCTGGCATCTTGAAGCAGCTGATGAAACTCAAATCCAAAATGGGCGAAGCATTTAAGGCGGCGTCAGATATATGAATAAATTAATAATATGATGATGTATTTACATTTACATATACATATATGTAATAAAAATCATGATTTGCAAATATATGAATTATCAAATTATGTTGATTTCCTTTGCCTTTACTTGTACTTTTGCCTTTAATCGGAGGTTCCCGCAATCCTATTCGGGGTAATTAATAATAGAGGCTTGCCTCTATTAGGAATTAAAGAACCCACAAATCAAAACAAATATGACATTTGTGATTCGATATATCGCCTGGTGTCTCCTCACAGACACAATGCCAGGCGGGTATTTTCGATCCCACACATTGGTGCGAATCTGAACCGCACGACCCTTCTCATCACTCAGAAGTGGTCTACACCGCCCATCTCAAAGAACGGATTAAGCTCGAGGCATGAAACTGATATCCATCCACTCATCATAGAGCGATCTCCACCGTTCATTGTGGTTGGTGCCGATATAAGGTAATATACTAAACTGGCGGCCGCGGATCCCATATATACAATCCAAGCTGCTCATCCGAGGGAACCGATCATTAGGCGACGTGGAACTCCTTCTCCTCCGCCAGTGCCCGCCGTTGTGTGCTTCCACGACACCCGTGATCATCACGTTGGCCAACCAAGGAAAGTTTCGATCTCACCCGCGATCGATGAGATTGTGATCTCGTCAAGCCTCCACTTGCGAGCTTATAAGAGACGCGAGCACCCCAAACCCTAGCCGCCATCGAGAGGAGAGAAAGTTATCATTGAGAGAGAAGAGGCTGAATGAGAGGGAGACGTCAGGGAGGCAACACCAGAGCTCCACCATGGGATCAACACCAAGATTAGCCGCCTCTGTTGGTGAGTATCCTTGTCCTGAAAGCACAAGTAGAAAACCTGTAAACAGGCAAGCATATCTAGGATCATTTAGAACTTGTACATGGTGCATGCATGAGTTCTCTTCAAGCAGTATAGGGTTGTTGTGATCTCTTGATAGAGGTTCAGAGAGGCATGATGACTAAGTTAGCATGATTTGTACATAAATATTGGGATTTTGACATTCATTAGTATAAACCTATGAGAGTTTTAGATGGTTGTTAATGGATACATACATGCATGGGCATCTGGAGGCTTTGGATTATTCATAAAGTAATAACATAGTTTCCATGGGCGGGGGCCTCGAGGATATGAAGGGCATGGTTAGAAGTGGATCATGCTTGGGTTTAGATGAAGATGTAGTGGCGGGTGTCTATATACACGAGTGCATATAAACAATATAAGGTTTGCTGATTGGATGAGGTTATTAGGAAGCATGGTTGTGGCTACTTTGATCTTTTTCGTAGCGTAATTAATGAAAATTATAGAGGCTTGCGCTCTATAAGGGTTTTTGGATTTTGTAATAAGGGGTATGTTTGAATGAGTTAATAACTATTGTTGATTACGTGTGGTTTGTGTAGGGATGAGTTCTCTATTAAATCATAACTTGATGAGTCTTAAGGTTTGATAAATTTCATTTAAGAGGAAGAATGTGGGCATGTACACCCTTTAATTAGCTATGTATTGGTTACAGTTTAATGGGGATGAAAGAAGGCATGGTAGGGTTAGTGGGAAGCTTTCTTTACTCTTGTTAGTGGTATTGATATGGATGGCTAGTTGGGTAGTGGGTTCCTCTGAGATTAGTGCGTGGGCATACATGAATAGTTTAGGTTTTCTAAAAAACAAAAGTTAACAAGGCTCCAGGGTCTGTAGAAGCCATAGTTAGCAGGGATGGGGTTTAATGGAGCTGGGAAGTGTATATGAATACATGCAAGGATACACGAGTTATAAATAGAGGGTGAAGCTTTTATTAAATCAGAAATCAAGATAAATATGAGTCATGGTTTGGAACTATGATTAACCTGAGTCTGAGGCTATTAAGAACAGGCATGGGTTAGGGTTAGGTTTCATATATATTGAGGAATATGTATGATGATGAGTTAAGTGTTGTTGAACGATAGTTAACTGAGTTAAGTTGTGTGAATATCAACCTGATGATTAGATGAGTAATTGTTAATTTATTAATTAGATTGACTTTGAATGGATGGGCCATGATTAAGGCTTCTTTAAAAATTTTTGATTTTCAAGAGGTTGCATTGTCATAACCTTTACTTGTGGGTTGTTGAACCAAAGCTTAAGGATTTTGGAAAACCATTAGTGACCTGGATTCATTGAAAGGGGGTGGGAGGGGAGCTAAGAACTCATTAGTAGGCCATTCATTTACTAATGTATATATATAGAGGTTGGTTAATAGGCCCTGGTAACGAGTTAGACCACTCTGTTGGAATAAAAATTCTTCATCCACATATATGTATTGAGAATAGATTTGTACTACCAGATACTGATATAGAGCGCCGAGGCACGTTCGGAGGGATTTAGATTGGTCGTGTTGATCTCTGGATGAGGTAAGTTACTTCTGCCTAGCACCCCTATTATTTGAAGATAGTTTATTGAGCCTTGAATTAGTGCTCCTTGTTTTGCTATTACCATGCTTTGTTGATCATGTTTTCATTGACCGTACATACACATACTTCCTCTCTTTGTTTATGTATAGTTGTTTCCATGTATGTGTATGTGTTTGGTGTGGATGATGATGTCCATTGTTTTGGACTTGTAATTGGTGAATATACTTATCCGTTGATCAGCACATAGCCATAGAAACACGTGAGCCTGTGCTCTGTCCGAGTAGGTGTGTGCCAATTCTTTCTTTTTCTTGTGGAATCTCTAGCTTTCGGTCTTGAGTTTTATCTGAGCGTCCGGGGAGGACACCCGGGTCGTCTTGTAATCCTATTAGAGGAAGGATACTGCAGGTACATCCACCGGTCCCGATTAGGATGGTCGCTAGCGTGTACGTACATGTAGGTGATAGTAGCACTACCAGACTAGAGGGTCTGCTTTTGACCGAGGTCGACGATCAGCTTAGGTTGATGACTGCCAAGAGATGACTCGAGAGCTTTTTGTTGCCTTGTTGTTCACTGTTTGAACTCCCTACCATGTTATTGTGTTCGTAGGATAGATTGAGACTTGGATCGTGATCCTTGTATATTTGACTTGGCCATGTTCTTGATGTGATTTATGTTTCACCTAGATCACTTTTTTTTGTTTGACATTATTGACTTCGTGGTATTACCAACACAGGTACTTACAAAGCTTTCCATTCATAAGCTCATTCCACTTGTCTTTCCCTCTTCTTTTTCAGGTCCTAAGGAGTAGCTGACTAGGACTTAGGACCGATACGGAGGATTTGGGACATCTAGTAGAAGTTTGAGGACCTCATGTGTTTCTTGTGTGTGAGGTTTATGTTTGTAGGACCCTTGTAGGGCCTTGACCTATGTAAGGTGATTGAACCTCTCATTTTTCATTTTGCTGTAAAACTCTGGATTGTTCAATTATATTATTTCAATTTATTGTTATCTGTTATTTGTTCTTGAATTACCTAGGCCTTCTATCCGAGTGAGGAGGTAGCCTCTACTTAGAATACTGATCGGTGCATTACTTGCGTTCCCAAGGCCTAGAATCCTGGTCGGGGTGTGATACAAAGAGAAGATAAATCTAAGATAAAACAACAAGAAATAGATTCCCCCTTTGTATTAAGCTTCTCCCCAATAGATTTAGCCTTGAAACCCTCTGGATCACCTTCTTGAAGCTCTAGCCGCCGCCCCCTAACGAAAGATACCCAAAACCTAGAAATCAGGTTGCTTTTATACCGCCAGGAAGTTACATCGCGTAGACAAGGTCGTGCATTGCAATGTCGATGAAAATCCATAGAAGCTGCAAATGTGGACATCACGATATACGTAGTCAGCATCGCGTTGTCTTCATCAACTCAACTCTCGAATGACCATCTCAACTCATATTGATCTCAAATTTTAACTGAGTATTCCTGACTTCTTCTTCTTCAATCTGAATAGTGGAGATTGAGCTCAAATTTTAACTGAATGTTCCAGTAATTTTCTGATCTCGGCTGCTCTTTCAGGATGCTCTCAGTTATCTCTCATTTCTCCCATTTTGCTCCTTTGTTATAGAACACTCATCAATTTGCTACAAGATCATCCCTATATCTTTCAAATTGATCCACCATCTATAAATCATTAAAAATACTTGCATTAGTGCAAAAATTGATCAATTTAGTATTGAGATTCTCTAAAGCAAGTGTACATACTACTTAAGGTAAGATTTATACAAAATAACCCAAATGGGCTCTTGATATTTGGTCTCAACCTAGCATAATATGTCCACTAAATAGCTCTCTTTCCTGAGCTATCACTCTGAAAGTTAGAATTTGAAGGGGTCTCTCCGTAGGCGTTCAACTAGTAGTGCTTGGTATGCTGTAAGGGGTTGTGGAGCTCATCCACCCAACTAGATCTAGGCTGCCCTTTTCGGGTCTTCAGCCCTTGTAAGATAGTCCAGTTTGTGACTTCTACTTGACCGTTGGTTTGGGGATAAATCACGGACATATGTCTGCTGGGCGTCAATTCCCAATCCCAATAGAAATTTTTAAAATCTCGGTTGCTAAACTAGCGGTCGTTGTCAGTGATGAGGGCGACTAGTATCCCAAATCTTGATACGATTGACTTCCACACAAAATCTTGGTTTGCCATCTCAGTGATCAGTGCTAATAACTCAACCTCCACCCTCTTAGTGAAATAGTCAGTGGTGATGATGAGGAATTTCCGTTGTCGAACCATTGTCAGGAAGGGGCCTAAGATGTCAATTCTCTACATTGCAAATGGTCTTGGGCTGACTATGGGTGTGAGTTGAAGCGATGCACCGTCGTTGGCTCCTAGAGTGGCGTTGACAAAGTTCACACTTCTCGGTCAACACTATGGCATCTTCGGTCAAGGTTGGCTAGTAGTACCCCTACCTAAGGATCTTATGGTAGAGGGCCTTCCCCCCAATGTGGTCACCACAAATTCCTTTATGTACTTCATGAAGGGCGTATTCATCTTCGGAAAAAGGGAGAAGACATCTCAGATACGGCATTGTATATGACCACTTGTACATGTGTTCCCCTATGAGCACGTATCGTGTTGACTTGTTGACTAATTTCCGGGCTTCTTTGGGATTTACCCGTAAGATTCCATACTGAAAATATTTTTGGATAGGGTCCTTCCAGTTGGGTTCCCATTGGATTTCCTGCACCTTTTGCTCCTAGAGGGTGTCAATACTCTTATTACCCAAGTATTGGATATTGACAGGCCGGTCGACGCAAAGATCTGAGGATGATGTGAGCTTCAACAACGAGTAAGCCACCTTATTATCTGCATGGGAAACCTTTACAATGGAGAAGTGTCAAAAACCCGATGCCAGCCTCTCAACTACCACCTTGTATTTAATCATACTTTCACCTCGGGCTTCGAACTCCCTATTCAAGTGTCTGACTACTAATTGAGAGTCAGTGTAGGCTCGCAGGCCTTGAACCTCAAGACTCGGGCTAGCCACAAGCCGGCGATCAATACCTCATACTCTACCTCGTTGTTCGTAGCCTTGAATCCAAAACTGAGCTCGGTCAAGGTCTTCTACCACGATGGTTAGTGCAGGACAAGGCCAACCCCCGAACCAGTTGTCGAGTCATCTGCGTATAAGGTCCATACGTCAGGGGATGGTACGACATTCCCTGTCTTCCTAGATTCTTTAGGAATTCAGTTCCCATGGTCAACCATTTTGACGATTAAGTCAGCCAAGTCCAAGGCTTTCACCCCCGTCCGTGGTCTATAATCAATATCGTACTCTCGAAGTTCAATTGTCTACTTTACCAGCCTTCTAGATATGTCGGGCAGTTACAAAATTTTATTTAAAGGTTGTTCGGTAAGGACTGTGATCTTGTAAGCTTGAAAGTAGGGCCTTAGGCGTCGGGCTGAGGTGATGAGAGCATAGGTCAGCTTCTCGACAGTCATAAATCGGGACTCGGGATCAATCAGCACCTTACAAGTATAGTAGATAAGCTTTTAGGCTCCACCGTCTTCTCAGAGGAGTACTGAGTTGATCGCAGAAGGGGTTGCCACCAAGTATAAATAAAGCTCATCCTTGGGCTGAGACTTGACTAGTAGTAGGGGCGAGCTGAGATACTATTTTAGTTGTTTAAATGCCTCTTCACACTCCTCGGTCCACTCCATCTTTGGTGCCACCAAATGGCTCGGAAAAATGGAAAATTCTTTCCTCTGGATCTTAATATAGATCGCCCAAGAACAACTAACCGTCTATTTAATACCTGGACTTCCTTGATGGTGCTTAGGGAGCTCATCTCCAGAATTGCCTTGATCTTCTGAGGGTTGGCTTCAATACCAAGCTGGGTGATCATAAATCCAAGAAACTTGCTGAAACAAACACCAAAGGCACACTTCTCAACGTTAAGGTGTATCCCAGGAGGTCGGAGCGCCTGAAAAGTCTCTTGCAGGTTTGTTATATATTGATCACTTTTTTGCGCTTCACAAGGATGTTGTCCACGTATGCTTCGACATTCCACCCAAGCTGCCCCTTGAAGATTCGGGTCACAAGTCTTTTGAAATTAGTACCTACATTCTTCAAACCATAAGGAATTACCTTATAGCAATATATATCTTTTGTCGTTGTGAAAAAGGTCGTCTCCTCGTCGGACCATGTCATCTTGATTTGGTTGTATATAGAGAAGACATCTAAGAAACACAACATTTCATGACCCAAGGTGGCATATACGAGCTCATCGACCAAGAGGAGGGGTAGTAGTCCTTATAGTGAGCTTTATTCAAATTCGATAAAAGTCGATACACATCATGCACTCACGAAGGCTTCTTTACAAGAATAACATTTGAAGGAGCTTCTCAATTTCTTCATCCAAAGCTTCGGCATTTTGGAGCAAAGTGTCATAAACTTCTAGATCCACAGGCCTTATCGCGCCATTACGTACTTGGGTGATGTAAGGTGACACTTCGGTTCACCCTGAGCATATCTTCAAGCGTTCAGGCGAAGATATCCCTATTGCTCCGCAGGAAGCACATCATTTCTTCTCAAGGCTCAGTCACCAGCTCTAAGCAGACGTGCACTGTCTTCCTCATCGGGATCTATACTAAGTCCTCAACTGGTGGTCCCTGCTCTATCGACTTCTCAGCTTTAAGCCGGGCTTCGACTACCAGCATCTGTGAAGTCTTACCTTTCAGAAGGGTAATGTAGCATTGTCGGGTTACAAGTTAGTCTCCCCTCAGTTCTCCGCATCCGCTCTTAGTGCGAATTTTCATAAGCAAGTGGTAGGTGGAGACAATCGCCCTCAAAGCATTTAGCGTTGGCGTCCCAAAGATGATATTATAGTTGGTAGTACATCGAACCACCAAGAAGTTAGTTGTAATGGTTGTTTAGTACGGGTGGCTTCGAGTAGTAACAAAAAGTGTGACTACTCCCTCAGGTTGTACCATGGTTCTCGAGAATTCGACCAACGGAGTTCTCAGAGGTTGTAAACCCTGGGAACCGAGATCCATCTGCTCGTAAGCATCCCAAAATATGACATCAACAAAACTTTCGCTGTCGACGAGGACTCTTCTGACCTCAGAGTCTGATATAGTCAGAGTGATGACTAGTACGTCATCATAGGGATGGTAGGTTCCACAAGGGTCTTTATTCGAGAAGGAGATGTTGTTGGGGAGGGTGTCTGCGAAACTTGCTTCTCAATCCTCAGCAACGCTTTGTTGACCAGTGGCTATAAGTGCAAGCACTTAAGCCTCCGCATGCAATCAAACGTGGTTATAAGTAATCAAACTGGCAAGAGCCGGGTCGAATCCACAGGGAAGGCTTTCTAGGTCTAGATAAGCACCACCCTACTAATTTTTGGTCAATCAAATAATCGATATAGTGAAGGTTTGGTTGAGTCCTAAGAAAGTAAAAGAAAGTAACGAAAGTGTAGGGGATTTCTCTAGATGGATGAATCTAGGGTTGTATGTCTCTTATGACTTGTGAAGGTTTTCTCCTGTCTTGTAGGACTATGTTGCTACAGATTTGGGGCTAATTGGTAGTTGTTAGGGCACTTCACAGATGCTAATTCTCTATACCTAGGGAATATGTCTACAATCCCTTCCACATATGCCTATGGGTTGGGTGATTTGTTATTGATCCCTTCATTATGCCATGGTCGTGGATTATACCGGCAAATGCCTATGTCGTAATTACTCCGGTTTGTCGCACCGGATTTTCACCCTATATTCTCAATACCACTACACATACATAAGCCTATGCATGAATAGCAACATATATATAATCGCCTTTCGGCGCATGATTCAACATGCATGAAAGCATAGTAACATCCCCTAGTTTCCCAATACTACCAACTTCACATATGCCTATGCATAAATGGTAACAGATCTATCATCACCTTCCGGCATATGATTCAAAACACATGAGAAAATAGGCACATCCACTAATAACACTACAAGAAAACAGTCGTATCACAAACGAACAATTTCCTCACTAAAGGGTTAAATTTTGTTGGCGATTCACTATAACAACGGAAATTTCTTATTGGAAATTCGATTGCTGAAAACCGCATCGCTGAAGCCATTATGTAGGAAAAAATATTTCGTCGGTAAAAAATATTCCGTCGGTGAAGGTTACATATCACTAGAGCTGTAAACGGGCCGAGCTTGATCAGGTTGGGCCCAGCTCAAATTCAGCTCGAAATAGTCTAACTCGAGCTCGAGCTCGGCTTGAGCTCGGAATTAGCTCGAATAAGTTTACTCGAGCTCGGCTCGATTTTAATTTCGAAAGCTCGAGCTCGGCTCGAAAGCTCGAAATTAAGAACTCAATTATAATTTCTAAATCTTGGATTTAGTTTGAAATTAAAAACTTATTTCTAAATTAATTTTTTATATTATATATTATATATCAATACTAAATATTAAATATTTTATTCATATATTATAATATTTATTAATATTTATATTTTTTTATTATTTTTTAAATATTTATATTATATATTAATATATTAATATTAAATTTTGAGCTCGGACCAAAATTAATTTTGAGCTCAAAATTGAAGCTCAAGCTCGGCTTAAAAGCTCAAAATTTCGAGCCGAACTCAAGCTTTTACCGAGCCGATCTCGAGCTACTCACGATTCCTTGTCTAAAGTTTTTTTTTCATATATATATTAAAAATCATTATTTCATGGAGGTGCCGTGAGTGCTAATCAATTTTTTAAATTATTTTTTATTACCCTATTTTGTTTTTCACAATAATAAGAATTTTAAATCTTTATCTCCCATTTTCGCACTCTATATCACTGCGGCGGGTTACCAGAGAAGAGGGGACAACTTCTTTCAACTACATTCAATTCAAATTTAAAAATAATTAAAAATTTATTTGCAAAATCCAAGAAATTTTAAGAAATAAAGGTGTTAAAAAAAATTTAATTATTTAAATAATTTCCCTAGAGTTTAAATGGGAAATAATAGTGGAAAAAAATAATAATAAATATATATATTATTTTTTTAGAAAGGGGTTTAAAACCCTAATTAGGGTTTATGGGAGATAGAGGGACTGAAATGTAATCTTAAAAGTTTGGAGGACCTTAAAGAAGATTTTCGTCTCTCACAGTACAAAGACTTAGTTGTAAATAAAGAAAATAGAGGGACCTAACAGAAATAGACCCCTCTCTCTGAGAATGACTAAACTGTAATTTGATAAGATTTAGGGACTGCTGGATAGTTTTCCGGATGAGAACTTTTATGGAAATGGATGGACGGCTGAGATCAAAAGATCTCAGATGAGTCCCGATCTCGGAGCATTATAGTGGCCTATAGGGTGCCATGTGTTAAGCCGAGAACCGATCCATTTGATCGTGATAGATCGCGAGGCAAGAGTTGCGGACCTCAGAAGCTTCGTGGCGGGCTGAGATCACATCATCTTGGTGGTGTGGGATGCGAGACATGATTGGGGAGATCTGACCGTTGGTTGTTGATGAAATCTCAGCTCTCCATCTAAGGTTTTCTTGATACGAGACGTAATGATGAAATCTAGGCCGTCGAGAGAAATTAGAGGATCCTTACCTCACATCCGAGAGACCAAATCCCGAGGCATTCTTACCGTTTCTCGGTACTTTGAAGCAGGCCATACGCAGCGAGTCTCGTTGGATGCGCTCGTCGCGTTCTGGCGGTAAAACCCGACCGTCGGTCTGCGTGAGGCTGCGGGACGTTGGCAACTTTAAGTCTGGCCTCCCAAGGGCTATAAAAGGAGGGTCCCTGCCCCACTGTTCCTCCACACAACGATCAAGAAGGGTATTTCTCCGGTGAGCTTGAACGGAGGAGAAAGGGAACTTGGGAGCTGCGATTTGAGTCGCTGATGGTGTTCGGCTAGCAGTCAGCGGATAGAGCTCACTGTGGTGGAGAAGACGGTCGGAGCTATCGTTGGAAGTCTCAACCAACTGGCCGGAGAGGTGGACGAGCTCATGGGTGGACAGGAGCCGTCGGCGTCGATCGTACTCCTGTAAGTTCTCTCTCTCTGTCCCTGTAGCATTTAAATACTACGCATAAATTCGCCGGGGACAACAAAGAGGCCGGCCGTGAGTTTAAATTCCGGGGAGGAGGACCTGCAGTCTTTCCAACGCGACCCAAGTCTTGGGAGGCGCCTCCGTGCGGGCCCGGAATTTGGATGCGTGTGGAGGCGGCGGCTACAAGGTCGTGGAGTTCCTCCATGGGCCAGGGTTGCGGTTGAGAAAGACGAGAGTGAGAGAGAGGTTGAAGACGATGGGGGAAAAGAAAAATAAAAAAAAATAATAAAATGTTTTAATTAAAATAGTAACCATGGCAATGTGACAAAATAAACTTAATTAATTGATTTGAATTATTTGTCACAAACTATAGGAGTGTGACAATATTAAAAAGATAATCAAATGTATTGTTGACTATAATATTGCATGTTAATTGGTTAATAGAACTAATTTGTGGATATTTTATTTTTATCTCATGGATTAGTAATATTAAGTTGTAGAGGTGTGACAACTGATAGTTGTCAAGTTATTAAGGAAAATCTAATTAAATAGTTAGTCATAATTAGTAGTTAATCGGGAAATTAACTAGCTAATTATTAGATCAAAGTTGGAAGAAAATGGATAGTGTGACAAGATTTAAAACCTAGGAATGTTGATTAATTCGTTCTAGTTATGAAAGTGTGACAATTTAATAGATGGTTAACAATACCATGAAATATATAGATGTGACAAATTATCTAGGTAAATAATTTTTCACGTGCTATTAATTAGTTTTTGCATAGTTACAATAACTATATGGTACTATAGTTGTGACAAAAAGCAATTACTTAATTAATTAGTAGCAATGAATAAATAATTTAAACTATACGAGTGTGACATAGTTAAATTCGATTAACCAACTAGATTGATTTAAAGGATCTCATAAGATTTTAAATCTTGGTAAATGTGACGAAATAAAAGAGTAACTTTGGGATGATGTAGTTATTCTAAGAGTGACAAATTTAGTTGATTAATGTTGGGATAATTTGAGAGATTATTTAGGTTATTAAATGTTTTTAATAAACCTTATGGGGTGACGACGATTAATCAAATTACGTTGATTAAACTAAAACATCGTGATTGAAAAAAAATTGGACATTGGGCTTATCCAAATCAAGACATGATACAAACTACTAACATGAGTTGGTTAGTTTTGGCTAAATGATTTTAAGGTGAATCCAATCCAAATGACTAAAATGCCCTTCTTTCATAAAAAGGGCCAAGGTCAAGCTAAACTGTGAAATGGGCTGGAAATGGGCCCAATTCACCTAAAGTAGTTAGAAATGACTAAATAAGGTTTAGACTTGACAAGTAAACTAGGGTTGACTAGGTTTGACCAAGCTGGGTCTAAGGTCAACTAAAGGACATGGAAACAGGGGATAAGGGTCAGTAACCCGAGAGATGGTCCTTAGGACCCGTTAGTGGGCCTAAGCCCAACAAAAACGTTGAACATGCATGTGAAACTAGAAGTTTGCTGAAAACTTGACTCTAATAAGGGTCTATGTATGCCAGATACTCTCAGGGGAGACGTAAGGCATTCCAAGGGATTCTAGGAAGACATTTAGTCTCACTAGGAGGTAAGTACACTTGCCTAGTTCCCACCCGGTTTCGGGTTTTTCTTGAGCTTGCTATGTACATGCTTTGCTGTTGCCATACATGCTGTTCATTTCTGTCCTAGATTCTCGTTGAGCATGTATGTTTGTTTTCGGGACGTTGGTGTCCCTGTTTATTATGTTATACTGCCCGGACTCAGTAGAGCTAGGAGCTCACGAAAAGAAGGAATGCTCGGGGACATGACCCACGGCGTTTACATGCGCCTTGCAGGAGAGGCAATTCTCTGAGGTGGTCTTACTGTCGATTGGGCATGGTACCTTGGCCGTGTTAACTGCGTAGTAGAGGTAGTTCTACCGATCTATGGACCGGAGGGTCGAACAACCAAAAGGTCATTCTTACGACAAATAAATTTGAACTTCTTGGCGGGAGTAAACTTTGAGTTCTTTTGAAACTCATTACAGAGCCCGAGGGCTTCTATATCAGGAGTTGTACCTTTGATTTGTTCTGGTAGACTCCTAGGGTTATAGTGTTGGCATTGTGACCTCCTCGGATGACTTGTTTCCTACTTATGTCTTCATGACCCGCAGGGGTACTTACTGGGCTTTCCATTCGAAAGCTCATGTGTTTCACTTTCCCTCTTTTACAGATTCCGAGGTTTAGGAGGGAGTGGAGCCTGAGGAGAGGACACAGGGAGATCAGAGGAGGTTTAAGGAGACTCCTTTATCTTTTTACTTTATGAAGCATTGTTATTTGTAGGACTCATTATAGGGACGGTATTTATAGGGCCTATGGACCCTGATGACTCTATGTTCTGATGAACTCGAGTTTATTTTTGTGTTATGAATTTGTTATCTGCTTATCATCTTTTTAGGCCTTGTATTTGAGTGGAGTTTTCCTCTGCTTAAATACGGCCGGTCTGTTGACGCACTAGAGGTCCCGGGATCCGGGTCGGAGCGTGACATTATTAATAATTCACAAATAATTACAAATTTGTTTTTATATATGAAATAAAACCGCTCAAAACAATTGTGAACAAATTTCTGGAGAATGAAACACAAGCACCGTTAAGGGGCTGTTTGGTTACTTGTAAGTAGCTGTGAACTAACTTGTTATACAGGTAAATTTTATTTTTTGTTGTTTGGTTTGCTGTAAAAGGTTCGCTTACATATAACTTGTTTTACATCTCAAGCCATTTTTACTGCATTTCAACTTACGGCCAAATTGGCCATGAGTTGAAATGTAGTAAAAGCATTTGATTAAAATAACCCCTAAATTTACCAAATTTATTATAAGGGCTTTTTTGCAAAATTGCCAAACTTTGTAAAGTTTTTACAGAAAACAAAAAAATAAAATAATATATATTTTTGTCGAGGGTGTATGTGCAGTGCAAACTTTCCAAAATTGATGTCATTTTGCAGAAATCCCCCTCAATTTATCAAAATTATTACAAGGGTCTTTAAGCAAAATTATAGAACTTTGTGCCATTTTTTACCAAAAATTCCCAAGTGTCTTTTGTAGAAAAACCCTACATTTACCAATATATATATAAAATGTAAAATAGAGGTAACATCACCACTAACTTTACTAGAAAAACTTATATTAAACAAAATAGTGGAAAATTAAATACATAAGGTTCTTTTACAGAAAACCAAACAACCTTGATGTAAATTAAAATACAGTAATTTAAGTTACATGTAATTACACTTACATTGTAATTTGAAATACAGGAAACCAAACAGCCCCTAAAGCTCCGCTCACAAGCACAGACAAACAAATTGGAGGAAAGAATGAAAAAAATTGATGAATAAAACCCATCTACAAAACAAAACATAATTCTACAAGGGTGAAACTCCCTCGGTAATTAGCTAGATGTTCTTATAATCCCCGCAAAGAATATACAAGGAACTAAACCACAAAAATTCAAAAAACGATAACCCTAATTTTAAGATCTAGAGGCTTATCGGTTCATTGGAGATAGAGGATATAAGACGAATTAAAGCTTATGCTCGCTCCCCACGGATCCTGCGAGCAAGTTGAATGCCTTTGGGGCATGATTGTGATGTGCTTGGCGTGTATCGCGCATAGGTTTGTGTCTTTAAAGAGCCTGACCAGGTAAGCCTTCAATGAGAAGAAATATTAATGATAAACCGAAGCAAAGAGACCCATACGAAGCACTTTCGGGAGCCTTCCTACTGGTGGACTTGTGAGCGGCCTGCTTGGTACGCGTCATCGGAGATGGAGAAGATTGATGGACTGGAGGCTAGCTAGGGTTTCTCCTCTGATGATTTGGGAGATTGGAGGAATAAACGCATTCTGGTGTAGGGATGGCAATACCCGAGCCGATCCGTGGTTTCCACCCCGATCCGCCCGAATAGGGCGGAGAAATACAAGGCGGGCAGGGGAGAGGCGGGGTAGGGTAAAGATCCCTTAAAATCCGCCCCGCTAAAAAAATACAAAAATACCCTTATATAAATTAGATTATATAGTTTTAGGGTTTACAATGAAGCTTTGTTTAGAGTCTTTGGACTTTGGCGGCTGCTTTCCCACTCTTCTCTCAAGCTTGTATATCAAAGTGCTTTTACATTCCCGTTAAGTTTATTTTATTAGAGTTTAATAAGTAAATTTCTCTTCATTCTATGGTTCGAATGTGTATATTGGTGCCCAACCCATTGCCATCCCTATTACGGTGAGATGGAAAAGGAAGCGAAGCAGTATAGATTGGGCTTCCAAAAACACACGATCCGTGGATTTTCTTTTTATTGGTTTATAAGTTGTTGGGAGGATCGATGAGATTTTCGCTACTTTAGAGATCAACAGCAGATGGATGGTCGATGTCGATCCTACAAAGAAGCTAGGGTTAAGGTGTTTTTTTAGATATATTTATCAAAACATAATATATTTATAAAATCCGTTTCTAATTTTAGATATATTTATAAAAACATAATACATATTTATAAAATAATTTGTAAAAAAGGTTATATAAATATTTATATATACATGGTATTTAATTTAGTTTTTTAACACATTTCTATATCGTGATAAAATAAAACATTAATATAATCAAATTATTTATAATTTTTCCAAACCATTTAAAATATAGTTTCAAACAATTATTATTATTATTGTTATTTAAATATTTAAGGTTTTTAATGAATTTTCCTATAAAATTTTAAAATAAAATATTTTTTTAAAGAATATTTTCCAATAATTTTCATATATTTATCTATATCAAAAATACATATTTGAATTTTTAAAAAATTAATCATAGAGCAAAACAAATTTTTATATTTATATAGTTTACATATATACATTTTAAAATAGTATTTCATAAAAAAATATAATTAGAAAAACCAGTGTAAATTCTTAGTTTTATTTTATGTTAGGGAAAATTATTTTTAGGTCCCTGAAAGTTTGCAAACTTCCCAAACAGTCCCTCTGACAAAACAGTTTCCCATACAGTCCCTCCTTTTTGGTTTAGTTACTTTTTAGTCCCCAGGGCGTAACTCCGTCAGTGACTCCAACCGTTAATACCCATTTTGCCCCAAACTAAGCTGCTCTATTTTCCCGCCAAATCCAAAGAAAAAAGTTTAAACATAACTTTAAGCCATCACTTCACCACTTTTTACCATCTTTTTACTGACTTTTTTTACTTTGTGCCCAGCTTTGTCAGATCTTCTTCTTCCTTTGTTCTCTTTCGTTCTCTTTTGTTGCCTTTTGTTCCTTATTGTTTCCATTTGGCATCAAGAAACTTATCTCTTCTATCATCCATTCCTCCCTGAACCGGCGAGTTCAGTGACCTTCTCTTCCTCGTCGAGTCACCGCCCAAGACTAGTCGAAGAAACATTCACTTTTGCTGTAAGTTCCTTTTCTCATTTTTTCGAAAAGAGTTTTTCTGTATCAGTTTAAAACCATGCCAGTGTATAAAGCACTCTCATTTGCAGTGCTTAATGGAGACCTTTTAATGCGATCGCCGGATATAAGAGGCGAGGGGCCGAGTTTTCGCATTCTGAGTGTTGAGTTTGTGGGCGTCAATACTAAGCGAGATATGTATAGCGATGGGGTCTTGAAGTTTCCGATGTAAAGGTTAGGTTTGTCACACGGATGCACCTGTAAATTTGTTTGCCCAATTGAAACGAATATGGACTTTCAGCGTATGTGCCACATATACCATATGTTCAACAACACCGCCATCAACCTTATTGTCGATACCGTCTGAAGATGTTGTGGATGGGCCCTCAAGCTCCTCATTACCATCGTAAATACTATGTCTTTTTTTTGTTGAACCAACCTACCCGTCAGTGTGTCCACATGATCCTTCTTGTATTTCGTGCATTTCATGTTTTCGCTTAAACTTATGCGTTTACTTTAATATAGTCAGTTTCCGTTTAACATTGTAACTTTCCGCTTAACAATACGGGTTTCCACTTATTGTTGTGTAATATACGCTGTTTTCGTATAATATTTTGACTTTCCGAATAATATATCCAATCTTATTTGTGATATATGCACCAACAGGAGGGATTCGTACTCGGAGAGCATATCGTTTAGCCGAGGCACAATAACATTTTGACTTTCCGAATAATATATCCCAATCTCATGATGTCAATTTGCCATATAAGCAGGTTTTGTTGGGGAAAGAGGTGGCCAATGGTATTCTTCATGGTAGTGAGGTGGCCAGCTATGACTTGTTAGTATGGTACTCAAACACGGTGATGGAGACGAACCCTAGTAGTATTGCTATTGTTGACGAGGACGGTGAGCGGTTTAGATGCACATTTTTCTCATTCCATGTCTGTGCTGACGGTTTCAAGAGAGGTTGCAAGCCATTACTTTTAATTGATGGAACTCATTTGCTTGGAAAATAAGGGGGCACATTGTTTGAAGCGACATGCAAAGATAGGAACGAGGGCTTCTTTCATATTGCGTTCGCTGTCGTTGATGATGAAACTGACGCCAACTAGACGTTGTTTCGGTCAAAACTCGGCGATGCCATTTACGGGGATGACAACTATGACAAGATTATTACATTCGTATCGAACAGATCAAAGGGCCTTATCAGCGTAAATGCATAAATGTTTTCCCTTCGCCTGCATGCAAATTGCTTGCAACACTTGGAAGCGAACTTCATGAAGGAAATGTTAGGCTTGGAAATCTTTGAAGGAGTGTTGGTCCATATTTGTCGATTGCTTACGCGTATCTGCGTAAAGGAATCTGATGATGCGATCAATGACCTACTTGCCGCATCGGTGGCGCCATCGTTAATTTGCTTAAATCGATGTTTCTCATTGGTCAAACTATATGTTCAAAGGAGAAAGATGGGAAGAGATGTATTCCAACGTAGCGGCGTCGTTCAATGCACGGATTAAGGAGGCACGCCATCTCTCCTTAACGAACATGGTCGATTCGATAAGGTAAGATAGATCCATTTAATATATCACTTTATCGTTTAATTTATTTGGTTTCCGTTTAATATACTGATTTACCGTTTATTATAACATTTTTCAAGTCAAAATAATTTGTTTTCATTTATTAGTTAATGTTTCCATTTAATATGATTTGTTCCTAATTATTTTCAAGCTTTTCTGTGTAATACAACAAGTCTCTACTTAATATCTTTTCTTTTTGCTTCGTCACTGCTTTCTTTTGCCCAACATGATGGCAAGCCGACTGATTCAAACGGCTAACTACTTCTGCGACCGCCATGCACAAAGAGGCCGCCGAGTCGTCTAAGACGGAAGAAGCTAGAATCACAGGAATCTGACGTGCGTGAGTTACGCTGTAGTCGCTGCAATGAAACTGGCCACAACCGGAGATCTTGCAATGCACCGATTGCTGACTACTAGAGGATTATTTATCAGGGAAAAGAAAGGAAACCCACGAGTGTTAAATGTTATTACTTTCTAATGTGCAGGAACAATACGTAATTACTCTAACACTTGTTGTATTTTGTGTGTTTCTTGTTTCCGCTTGAATTATACGTTTTCGTTTAGTTATAAAGGTTTCCGCATACTATCCATATTTTCCGTTCAACATTACGACTTTCCGTTTAATATTTCAATTGGTTGGGGAAAGAGGTGGCCATCTCATTCTCCCAAAGCCTTTTTCCATAGGCTGACGCTTTGGCCCCCTCCGGGTCGCATCAATTTAATTCTCTTCAATGCCTTTACCACTTTCGAGGCTCTGGCGCTTCCATCAATTGGTTGAATGTAGGTGGACGACATTATAACCAAACTTACCCGAGATACTTTACCCAAAGAAAAGTACCCCAATCCTCTCTCGTCGCCTCAATCCTCTCGCGTCGCCTCGATCTTCGTATGGCCTCCTTCGCTCTTTAAATAGCCCTCCATAGGGGAACAACCTCCTCACTCTTTCCCTCTACAAGAATGGATCCTCACAGGCTTCGCAAATCTCTAAGAGAAATCGTCACAGGACCTCCACCGGACTCAAGCTCATCATAAGTTTAAGAGATGTCCAAGGCGGCGTCACGGGAAGAGGAGCCACCTCACCAACGCGTTCCGTCTTGAAAGGATGCGGGATGGCCGTATCTCATACAAACGATCGGTACTCTTTCGCATGGATATTCATTGCGCTATGGAGAACTACCATCTTTCAGACGAGAACATGACCCGTGAGCGCGAGATCGACGCCCGTGCAATCCCTGAGTTCAAGGAATCCGACAACTTCTAACGTCTCGTCTGTGTGGAGGGACGAAAAGGTATCGAAGAAGGTTTCAAAAACTTCCAAGATATCTCTCGTCGTCATCCTGATCTCGACATGACTCAAATGGATTTCACCCAAGCCCTTCAGTATCTCCCTTCCAGTTCATCGGGAGAAGATACTGATTGAAGAGAATGTTGCTGCTGCTGCTGGTCTTGGACCCCTTCATTATGCTTGTTTTTTTTCCCTGTGTTGTTTAAATTTTCATCATTTTTGTTTTGTTGGTGTTATCTGCGCTTTTACGTTTGTTTTGTTTTATTTGAACATTAATTAATGTCATTATATTTTCATCTTCATGTCTATTTGTGGATTTCAGTTAAACGACTATGATTGTCATACTCCCGTTTAACATATTTAGTTACCATTTAACATATTACTTTTATGTTTAATATCTCATGTTCCCATTTAAAATATAACGTTTCCATTTAATATATTACGTTCCCGTTTAATATATCAAGTTGGTCTCTAGTATTCAATACTTTCTAATAGCATAATAATCATGTCCATTGGAAGCGTTGTTTGTTAAACGAAAATCTAAATTTAACACGACTGTTGATGTAAGGCCCCGACCCGGTTCCAGGGACCTCAGGCACGTCGACAGATCGGCCGTATCCGAAAGGAGACGAGCCCCAATCGAATACAAGGCCTAAAATGATAAGCAGATAATACCTTTAATCAAGAGATAATCAATAATAATCCATAAAAATCTCAGCGGAAACAATATGAAATCAAATAAGGGTCCATGCCCTATACACAATCCAGGCCCTACCAGGGTCCTACCAAAATAGAGACAGTGTCCTCACACACAAGAAATAAATAACTTAGGGAGGTCCTCCAACCTCAGCAATATCCCGCCCCAACTCTCGCCGTCCCTGAGCTCGAGTCTATCTACTCCTCAGGACCTGAAATGAGAGAAGAGAAAGTCGTGAGCTTCGAATGGAAAGCTTCGATAAGTACCACTACGCAGAATCACAATGGTTAGCTTCGAGCGGATATTAAAATATAGGATCATCAAACAAAGGGGCTACACCCCATACAAACAAAGCAGATCCTAACATCCATTTCACGGCCCTCGAGCCACGGATGAGAAGTCCAAGAACATTTCGACAAACACTTCCCGGACAACCCGACCTCGGTCAGTAATAAAGAAACGCTAGCCTCGGTTGCTACAAATTCTCGAGCCGTGATGGCGAACCTGTCGCGGTCGGTAGCGCCACCTCTACGTGTCGACACGGCCAGCAAATCAACCCCACTGACAGGGATACGGAGTCTCGGACTCCACTGCAACCGGGCGGAAGATCAGAACTTAGTTGGCACGTACCTCCCGGCCAGCACACAAGACCATGTGCCCATGATCAAGTGTCGGCCCACGGGTGGGTAGTCCAACTAAGCATTTCAACAAACGGTAGTCCTAAACTACCACAAGCAATTCAACCATGCACATAATAGGAAAGATATCAATCAAATTATCTATGTGCATGTATCACAAGAGTAAGCACAAACAAGATCATGCTAACAGATAGCATCCAACAAAGCAAGAAAACCCATGCAAGGGTAGAAACAAGGCAAGAGTGACTTACCTGTAATCACTAAGCCTGGTGTTCCACGGAATATCCTCCCGACGCATCCACGTCGATACCTGGTAATGACAATTACTACTCAATACCACCCCCGACACAAAATGGGCTATTAATATCAATAACAACATTAAAGCGAAATTTCTGAAATTACTGTGCAGTCCCAAAGAACTGCTCATAACTTTTGATCCAGGAACCCGTTTGAGGTGAAACAGGGTTCGTTGGAAAGATCTCTTCCTTATCTTTCCAACGGTACCTTATAGGATACTATCCGATGTCTATACAAACAGCAGATTTCTCTCAAAGCGGGCAGTCAGGCAGCAGCCTTCAATCTCACATAAAATCATAAGCATCATGCTTCATCAACCCAAAGATAACCCCACACATGTCCAAAACCACAGCCACCCATTAGCTCTACTTATAATGGGACTATTGACACTCATTGCAGAACCAACTATACAAACCTCAAACTTCTCCAAGCCTCTCATTCCCCAACGCACTGCCATTATCCCATTCCAATACTTCTTAGGCTTCCATGTTAATATCATCAAAGCACAGTCAAGAAAAACCATGAATCCTCATAGGATCGGCACACGTACTGTGCTGCCAATTGCTAATACTAACTCCACCATATAATCAAGGCCCAGCCAAAAGATCATCAAGTTAAGATCTGGATACCTGTCCCTTCTCACAAACCCAATGAAACTCATATACATGAACATATTATCTCTAACAGATTCATATTAAGCCAGAACAGGAATCAGTCACTTTTCATTAATTCCTCCAGAACCTCATACACAAGACTTTAGCTTACTATCTCAAGATTCTCAACCTCTGAAACCAAGGATCAATTAGCAAGCATGCAACTACTTATCCTCCCAACACTTTACAAGCAAGCAAGTTTCCTCTCTCTACATAACATTTATAAAGAAACTATCCAATCCTTGAGCAAGATGAAACCCAAGACCTCCATATCCACAAAATCAGAACCCTCTATGCATCACCAGCACCCCAGTTCATTCATGAAAGAAAAAAAAAACACCCCAAACAATTCTCTATGAATCTAAAACCATTGTGTAGAGATCCCAATAAACCAACTGTCATCCTCCATCACACCCAACTGCCTTTCACAGTTTCCTCAAATCTAAGCCAGTACAAAATCAAACCAAGACTTCTACCCTTGATTATCATCTAGTTTAGCATGCTCACAAGACGATACAGAAATCAAAACTACTAAACGGAGTCAGAGGCTTACCTTACTCGCGCTAGAGCACAGATTCAAGCACCACCCAGCCATAAGCCCTTCCCTCAATCTTCATTCATGCATACAAACAGGTCTACTGGACTTTCTCTAAGTTTTATCCAATTCCTCAACCAAAACACTGTCAAGAAACTTCGATCAAAACCTAAGAAAACACTATGCATGCTCAGATCTGAAACTAGAGATCTTCAAAGGAGATGAGAGGCTTACCTAGCAGTAGACGGTGGCTGCTGTCCAACTTCAGCACGTCTTGATGAGATCCCTCGACCCCGTCGCCTTTCTTTCCACCTCTCTGTCCTATGTCTCCCGGTATAGTACAGTGGCTTTGACGTGATCGCGCTTCTCAATGAGGAGTAGTGAACATACTGCTTCTTTTTCTTGTCCAGAACGACGTGATGGTAATGCTTATTTAGGATTATGGGCAAAATAACCAACTCCACTTCTTTGAATGCATGGACGGCGTCCTTCATCATTGTAAGGGCAACATCTCCAGAAGCTAATTGCTTCAACATCAGAAGAGCCAGCAGTCTCGTTATTGTGGCCCGTTTCTTGTAAGGGTAGGGAGATTTGGCCATAGATTCAAGGACGATCAACACATACACGTCTATGACATCGTCGACAGCCATCGCCTTACTGTCCAACAGCATATACAGATGGTCCCAGAGTGGAGTACACCCACTCGTTCTTCCAAACGATGGTACTTAATGGTGAAAAGCTGAATATTAAACGTGATATTAAACGGGAACCAAGTTTAATAAAAGTAAACGTCGAGGTATTAAACGAATACACCAGTTCTTAAACGACAAATGAATATACTAAACGGAAATACGTAATATTAAACGACAAATTACTATTCTAAGCGAAAACTCGAAATGTAACGCCCCGAATTTTCAAAGTAAATAAATAAGAAAATTTTTTATAATCAATGAGATTAATTAACACGGAAGAATAAATTAATTATTTTAAATCTCAATTAAAGGAAAATTGAAGGTTAATGAATTAAAATCCAGCCTCGCAACTAATGGGCTTAGGGAAGGCCTGATTGGGCCAGACCGCTTACGTTTGGAAGAATAGTTTGAGGTGGACGGTAAGAATAACCTCGATTAATTAATTGGGAGATTTCGTAAGTATTAATTAATCAAGATTAATTAAGTAAGAGAATCGGGCAAAATTTAGAGTCCCGATCAAAGTAGATCTGGCCAAGCCAAAAGCCGAGAAATATGAATCTGGGTCGGGAGAAGAGACAACCCGTGATGCTACACTCAGCCAGTATCACTGGGGTCGTCTGACCTGGGATTCCCGGATCTGGTCTGAGATAGAGACAAGCCAGATAATATTATTAGTCGCCCTCGTGACGGCACAGTAAGAAGATAAGATCAACGAAAAGTCGTGCGACCTTATTAGGGATATTTTAGTAAATATAATCAAGTAATCAAAATTATCTTAATAGATAAGTTAAAGTAATTGGTTTAATTATTAAATTATTATAAAGGGAATGAGAGAGAGAGAGAGAGTGAAATAAAATCAAAGTTTTATCTCTCCTCTCTCTTAATCGAATTCCTCTCAGAAGCCGACAGCCCTTCCCTCGCGCTGCGCCCTTTCCCTCTCCGGCGACCGGCCACCGTGCGCAGCTCCACCACAAGATGATTAGAGTTTAATAGAAATCAAACTCTAGTTAGCTTGATGAACTCATGATACCCTATTTAATTTAATAAATTTATCGTAATCTAACGAGTCTAATTAGAGTGTAAGATAAGAATACGGGTTTCGTCTTCTTATGAAGTTTTGGAAGCATGTATTATATCTTAACTAAGAATCATGCTTAGGGGTATCCTAGGAGTTATGAAAGCATGTAATGCTCGTTAAGAAAGGGAGTATGATCTTATAAGTTTAATGTCTTTAATATGCTCCTTCGAGCTTAAATCGGAGTTTCAATTAAGAATACGACTTCCGTATTCTTAGATCTTTGTATTCTAACGCTATAGAACTAAGTTATGTAGAATACAGACTGCATATTTATAGATTTCATATTTCAATTCTAGGAAAGGAAAAAGGTCTAAGAGAAGTTGCCGAAGGACCGAGCGATTCCTAGGAATTTGCAAGGACTTAAGGTGAGGGGACTTCACCGTAGATCTAGAGATATTTCATGTGTTTTATCGGTATTGTGGCTTTATCATATTTTATTTGGTTTGTGAGTACTGATTGATTTATGGTTATACTTGCGTAGTGTTTTCATGCCTGTATAACTGATTTAATTTTAAAGAGCATGAGAAATGATTCAGGAAACCCTAAGGGGTAGTTAAAGATTAATTCAAGTATCATAAGTTGCACCTTAGTTAGTTATGTATGGGGGACCCAGCGGGAATGCTCAGTATTGAGCCCAGATATTTAAGTAGATGAGACCGGGCTAAGGAAGGTGGTTTATTTTCAATCGTTTTTCTTAAAACTAAAAATGTTTGCGAAAGTCGTTCTTTTATAAAAACCTTTCCTGTCTCTTGAGAGAGCCCATTTCGGATACGAGATGACCGCTTGACGTACACATGTAGATGTATGCCGCTGGTCGTCAAGCGCCGGGTTCATGTAGATGTATGCCTCTGTTCCCGGCATATGGATCATGTAGATGTATGCCTATGTTCCTGGTAATTGCTAAAGTCCTTACGGAGACATTTTGACTAGGGGTGCACGCTTGTATGATATGAGGCCATTACATATACAGACTTGCGATATGCTTGATATGATATGAGATTGCTTATGTGCTTTTACTCGGATTTCTGATTGTATTAGCATGCTTATCAAGATTAAAAGATAACTATGCTGAACTTCATGATTTAGACTTGCATTAGTTATGTTCCAATATTTAGTACCGATGATAGGTATGTATGATACCTGGCGGAGTAGTCTATACTCTCTGAGTTTGTATAGCTCAGCCCTTTTCTATACTGTGTTTCTGTTACAGGATCTAGACTTGGATCGGGATAGTAGCTCATGTCTCGAGCAGGGATCGAGGTCTAGCTGGCTCCGGCGTGCATGTTTCTATGTTCTATTTCATTGAGTTGTATTAAACCTTAGTGATGTTCTTTCCGCTGTATTTGGGGACGTAGTTGCCCATAACTCTGTGTGTTGTACTTTACTATGACTTCTATTTGAATATGCCCCGGTGTGTAACCGGGTATGCTTTATCAAATGAACTTTATTCAGAGTACATGATCTTGATTTCAGGTTTATTTTGCACAGCTTATGGGCTGGGTGCACTCTCCGCCCAGCTGGGGTGACATCTGTCTCATTAGCGAGATGGGTGTTACACGAAATATTAAACGAGTACTCTGTATATTAAAGGGCAAACTTACTTGGCGATTCTGTAGTTGAGATACATCCCAATTGCTGCTTTCTCCAGATTAGTAAGCCGCATGAAACCGGAAGGATTTTTATTTTTTGGTATAAAGTTTGTCTTGACTCGCATTGTGTTCTCATTTGCCATTAAATCCTCCACCGTGATTGCTTTTTCTTTCTCCGGCTCAGTGGTCGATGCCGGTGGTTCAGTGACAGGGTGGGCGGTCGTTGGTGCCTCAAAGACAGTTGTCGGTTCAGGATCTGAGGCACCCGGCAGATCTGCAGAGGTGGCCGATGGTTCATTGTCGACGGTCGTTGGTCGGCTGTCGCTGGTGCCAATGTAATATTGATGTTTTCATGGTTTGAGGCAACCAACATATCTGCATGGTCGGTGTTTGATGAGTGGCGATGGCGGATTCGAAGTAGGTAGTTCATGGCCGGTCGTGATCCGGTCATCTGGTCATTACGGTGGGTGTAGGGTTTGGGGCGGTGGGCATCAAGTTCTTCATCTGTGTCAGTGATTTAATTACGCTGCCAAGTGTAACCATGTAGTCGTCGTCGTCATCTTAAATATTATTGGCTGACACAGATTGAATTCGCTTAACATTTGCAGCTTTTTTGACCTTGCCCGATTTCCTCTTTGGTAGCTTCTCTTAAGGAAGAGGGGCCATCAAGTTTGAGACCGGGTTACCGGCTTCTGGGACCGACGACGGGGCCCGCATGTGACTGTCTTTGACCGCTTCCCTACAATTGGGGATAATAGTGATGGCGCCGCCGTCTCGGATACAGGCACCATCGGCGTCTCTGATATTGGCGGCGCCGCCGTCTCCGATACCGGTGCCTCCATTGTCTCACGATACCTGCGGCCCGGTAGGTGGTTCAACAAAGACGCCTCTGTCCCTCCATTTTGTCAAGTCGGGACTTAATGCTGACAACATCTCTTGAAAGAACCTTAAATTTTCCAAGACAGTCCCTCTGACATTAAATTTTCCAAGACAGTCCCTCCTTTTCTATACAGTTATTTTTAAACCCCTAAGTCTCACTCCATCTGTTACTTTTTTTTTAAATATCACCTTTGCCCTTTCTTTTGGAGAGAATTTTCGCACCAAATCTTGTCAAAAGTTTTGAATTTTGTACTTCACCCATCACATCATCACCTTTTTGTCATCTTTTCACCTACTTTTTGTACTTTTTCTCAGCTTTTTTGTTCCAAGCTTCTGGTCATCTTCTTCAATAATTCTTTTGTTCTAAGCTTCTGATCTTTTTCTTTATCAAATCCATTTGCTCTCCGGTGTGACGAGCTCCGTGTCCATCTCTTCCTCGATGAGTCACCACCCAAGGCTAGTTGAAGAAACATCCATCTTTGCCGTGAGTTCCTTTCTCATTTTTCTGAAAGAAGTTTTCCATATCACGTGCAGTTTAAAACCATGCCAATATAAGATGCTCGTAATGTAGGTTATCAATGGAGACTTTTTGTGCAATCATCAGATACAAGGGGGAGGGACGAGTGTTGCAGTTTACCATGTTGAACTCTTGGGCGTCAATACTAGCCGAGATATGTCAGCGATGAGATTTTGTAGTTTCTCGATTAAAGGTGAAGTTTGTCACACAAGATACACACCGAACTGTTTGCCAAATTGATACGGAGGTGGACTTCCAGCGTATGTGCCACATATACTACGTGTTCAACAGGGCTGTCATCGACCACAGTGTCGATACTGTTGAAGAGGCGGTGGGCATGTCCACCAGCTCCTCGTTACTGTCATAAATATCATACCTTCTCTTGGATGAACCAACCAACCAGTCAGCGTATCAATGCTCCATTTTATATTTCTTATATTTCTTGTATTTCATGTTTTCGCTTAAACATATGTGTTTCCACTTATTATCCGTTGTTTCCGTTTAAAGTCCATGACGTCATCGGGAACCATATTCTTCCCCTCAAGCAGTGTGTATAGATGGTCCCGGGTTGTACATGACCATTCGTTCTTCCATACGATGGTCCTGGGTGGTAAACGACATGTTAAACAGAAACTAAAAGTTTTAAGCGGAAAAACCCTAAATTAAGAGGAAAATCTTATACGAAAACTCATAATATTAAGCTAAAACTCATAAGTTTACACGAAAACTAAGAATGTTAAGCGGAAACTCATAATAATAAATGAAAGCTGAAATAAATAAGTGGAAAATTTGTTAATCGACAAACGGAGAACTTACTTGTCAGTTTATATATTGTTTTGCTTAAATATATGGTTTTCAGCTTATCTTTTGTTGTTTTCATTTAATATTTTGACTTTCGTCTTAATGTATTATATTTCCAGTTAAGGGTTTTAGTTTCCGCTTAAAGATTAGTGTTGGTTGGTGATATATCAACCAACAAGAGGAATTCATTCTCGAAGAGATCAACTGAGGTACATTTTCACCCTAGCAAGGATTTCTAGAAACTTAAACTGAAACAATCTTTTATAAACAACCTTTGTTAAACTGTTTTAGTCTATGACAAATCACACTATGTCAAATCACACTTTAGTGCTTCTCTTCTATCTTGCCTACTTCAGATTTCCCATCATCGCGGTTGATGTAGTCCATCAGTATGCATGTGACATAGTACAAACACATGAAAGGTACATCGCATGCATACTAATGGACGACATCGGTCGCAACGGTAGGGAATATAAGGCAGGCAGTAAAGCAAAGACACACTGAACATTAGTTGGTGACGTGTTTAACAAACATTGTTTCCTTTTAAAAGATATTATTTCCGTTTAACAAACAATGTATATGATTATATATGGTTTCTGCATGTTAGAAAGTATTAACGTTTAACAATCTTAGTTGTTGATAAGAGAAGAAGAAAACTACTACATTAATCAATTGTTAAACAACACAATTCAAAAATGAAAATAAAGATGACTTCTTTAGAACAACGCAAGAAAGAAGAAGATTGAAAGGATGATGCAAATAAAGCAAGAAAAAGATAAGAGGGTCCAGGACCAGCAACAGGAGACAGACGATGTGATACACACAGAGGACTACATGGCCAACGATTACACGAATCCAGTAAAAATGGATTTTATACAGAGAAAATGTTATGCCGGTTTCATGTGGTTGGACAAGCTGGAACAAGCAGCAATTAGGATGTTTTTCAACTTCAAAATTGACAAGTAAGTTTTCCGCTTATAATAATTACTTTCTGCTTATAATGTTGTGTTTTCGCTTATATCTTTTGGTTTCCACTTGCTTTCCACTTACTTTCCGTTGTTTTTGTTTAACATTCGGACTTTCCGCTTAATATATATTCCAATCTCACTGGTTAAAGAACAAGGTGGCTAGGGGTATTCTTTGTGGGAGTGAGGTGGCGAGCTATGACTTGTTAGTATTGAGACCTGCCAGTTTAGTCCACCATGCGCTTCTAACCTCAAGCAATTTTGCTGTTATTTAAATCTCCCGAATCACTTTCCATTTACGAGGCTTTGGCCGCTCAGGTGTCACTTCATGTTATCACAGCGCTTCCTTTCGTTGCATGTAAGCGGGTAAAGTTATATTGATACTTCACGAAACACGCATGGCCCGAAGCGTCACGCGAATCCCTTGTGCACCCTCCCTCATTTCCCTTTGTTCTTTAAATAGCACTCGATGGGGGCACACCCTCCTCACTTTTTCCTCTGCAGGGTTCCCAAGCTATCCCCATCGAATGGATCCTCATTAGTTACGCAGATCGCTAAGGGAACTCGCCAGAGGACCTCTACCGGCCCAGCAGCAATCAACTCCGGCCAGAGCTGCCAGAGGCACTCGAGATTGCAATCGCCAAAGCATGCCTTGGAGGGTATTTTTGTAATATTGAATATTTTTTACCCACATTATTCTAAATCCATGCCTTTGGGGTCCAACCACCACATTGTTTTAAACTTTTAAATTCATGCTTTTTAGGGCATTTTCATAACATTGAATGCTATTTTCCCATAATATTTTAACGTGAAAAACTCTCAAAATCAGGGAAACAACAACGGGTTTCTCTCTCACGAGAGTAAATCACACTAAAACCTCATCAAATTAAGTTACATGGAGAATGAAAACATTTGAGAGAAGATAGAAAAAGGAGAAAAAGAAGGAAGATGAGTTGCTGGAGAAGCAGGGTTTCACCGTTTTTCTTGTCCCCCCTTTCAATGGAGCAGCTTCTTCTTTTTATAGGTGTTTGTCCTAGGGAAACTTGGTGCCCAAGTTTGCAAGCTCCGAAGGGAAGCTTGGCGCCCAAGTCCGCCAGCTCAGCCTTAGGAATAGCTTGTTGCCCAAGTCTACTAGTTGTCCTTCCTTCTAAAGGCTTCTAGATGGACCCCCATAGTCCTCTCGTTCTGCATGACTGAATTTAGTACTAAAATTTACGAATAGAATTATCCGGATAGAATTTCGGATGGATAATGCTTTGCGGTGGTCCGAATAGGAGTTGTCTTGTGAAGCCGGATAGAAAACATCATAGTGAATTCGAGTGAAAAGTAGCGTATCCGAACAGGATTTCCAAATGAGAGTACTTTCTGAATAGAATCATTTCTGGTCCAAGATGAATCCGAGTAGAAACCATACTGATCTAGATGGGATCAGATGTGAATCCGAGAGAAGCCTCCCAGATGTTTCCCGGATGCTCCTCCACGTGGATGGTTAATGTAATAATACACTTATTGGATATAAATAAATATACAAAATAGTAGGGACTAAAGAGTAAAATGGGCTAATATTTATCTTAATTAATGATTTAGTTAAAGATCTTATATGAAATCAGTTAAGAAAATACAAATTAAAACCAAAAAAAAAACCTAATCTAATTTTTTTTTAAAAAAAAATTTGATATGAATCTCTTTATTTATTCCTCACACCGCTGTCCTTAGCCGTAACCCTAGTTCTTCTCGTTTTTACTTCTTGCGAACAGAGGAGCGTACCTTGTAGATCTAGAGGCACGATCAAGGTTTTTTAGTGGGAGATTGTCAAGGTGAGTTCACTCTCTTCATTATCTCCCATTAGGTTTAATTGTGTTTCAATTCCATGATATTCTCCATGGAAAGAAAAAACCTATTTTCGTCTCATCTTCCGAGGGTCTAGTTTTAAACGGCAGCAAAAGTTCATCTTCTGTATTTGTAAAATATGAAACTTCATATTTTAGTTACATTGTAGGAGCGTAAATAGAGTAATATATCAGTTGTTTGTTGGAGAATCACATATATTTAATTAAATCCCTTATATTAAACTATCATCTAATCACCATAGGCGGCCAGTCAAACTGTGGAAAAACTGATGAGTTATTAGCAATTTTTTAATAGCTAACTAGCTATCTTAGACCAATCATAATGCAAGATGAATCATTCTATACATCTATACCAAGTATAGGAACAACTGTCAATAGGTTAATCAAAATAGATAATGTATTTTCCTAGATTTTCATTCTAAAAGGTTGGTGCTTTTGGGTTGTCAAAATCAGTGAGCATGTTTTGTTTTTAGCCCAACCTTTTCTAAGTTTTGATGTGATGAAATAATGAGAAATAAAGGCACTTGTTGAGAAGTATAGCAGTGTGTGACATTGAAATGTATGTATATGCCTCTTAGTAACTGAGATTTTAATTTTCTGTACTAGATTCTGTTACTGATTCAGGGATTGAGTCAAGGTTAGATTGAGCTTAATTTTCGGAGGTAAGTATTCATTATAATTTAATTATTTATTGATTTTATTTGATGTTTTGAGAAAGCATTAAGCTATCTATTTTTGTGCAAACAAAACCATGCTTGTATATTACGTTTAGAACTATTGACTTCTGTTTGTTTGAAAAATTTTCTAACATAGCTACTCTTTTTTTCTGCACACTTATTATGATTTACGAGTACGTCTCGAAACTGTCTGTGTTCTGACCTTCGTCAATGGGGGTTAAACATTGACCGTGTCGACACTTTTCTGTTATGAACTAGTTCAACCCGTGCTGTCGGTCACAATAATGACCTTACATTTTTTCGTCTTTGTCGGATTATAATAACTTGACCCATTTCTCGCTTTTACACCCGCACTATAGGGGTTATTAGTGGTCATAGTAAGTTTGTGAGACTCTAGTATTTTGGGTGTAAACTAAACTTTCTGATAGTATGTTTTTATAATAACTTCAGAAATATAGTTTATGCAAATTATTGATTATTTACGAATTCTTTTTCCTTTTACTGTACTTGTTTCAGATTTATTTATTATATTAAATACTGCATGGTTTACTGTATTTAGTGGGTACTTACTGAGCTCCCAAGCTCATTAATCTCTGGACCTTTTTTTGCAGATCAAAAGGAGTAGCTTGCTGGTGGGTAGATGGGATGTCCAGAGCCTGATCCTTTCTTTGTGGCCTATGCATTTCCTCTAGTATTTTGAATAAATTGAATTGTTCTGATTTATTTTTTGTAGACTTTGCCCATTTGTTAGGGTATATTGGATGTTGGGTTGAACATTTGAGTATTAACAATAAATTCATATTATTCTGTTATTTGTAGTAATTGTAAACAGGTTATGAGGCCTTGCATACACAGGTGGGCCCATCCCCACATGTATGCGGCCGATCTGGCGACGTCCCAACTTGGTCCAGGGCGTGACAGTTAACATATATCAAATACTGGACAGGTTATGCTCTAGTCTTGCTTCCTTAGTGCATCTCTTAACTTTTAATTCATCTTGTGTATAAAAGCATAGGATTACATACATCTTTGCCAATCTTTTTCTAATTATTGTTCATTGAAACGTTTATTTATAATTTTTGTGTCATGATAATATTAACTGTATGCTGATATAAATATTAACTGTGTCATTTGTTAAAAAGGTGGACCTAAAAATAACATTTAGGAAATATGTTCATTTGTTTCATCTCTAGTTTATGATCATTTGATACCATAAGTGGTACCACCTTTATAAGCATTTTACTTGTTGACTTGAGAAGGATAAAATAATTTTTCTTTGTTAATAGTGTCACAGGTGGTCTTTACTGGTAAAGTTTAGCTGCAACGATTCAAAGCTTCATTTGAAGCCAAGGAGGAAGGAGATATTCATAGAAGCTTTGGTTAATTGTTTTTTGTTTTTTTTATTTGAACAAATAATAAAGGAAAGAAGTAAGTTAATTTAGCAATTTTCAAGTTCCACGTGCAATTTTCATGTTCATCCAAATGAACTTATTTTCACGTTTTTTCTGTTTTTTATGCTTTGTTGTGATTTATGAATACCTTAGAACTAATGACTTACTCTTTGTTTTGCTTTGCTTTGTTAAATCTCATGTTATATCTTACTTCATAATTAATGGCAGCGATTGTATTAGATAAAACCTTCAGCTAGTAGCATTTATATTAATTAAATTTGATCCGATTAGAAGCTACCCTGAATATTGTGAGAGTAATCAGCATTTTGAACCATAACTAATAAGACCCACTTCCATGAAAACATTAATAATAAAAACCAGACATAATGACTAAGAATGTTTCTGAATTGATAGAAGAAATGTAATCCAGGTGAAAGTGGAGAAAATACAAGTTATAATCATTCCACAAGAAATCAAGCAGAAAGGCTATAGGATCTTGGAATGACACACACACAAAATTCTGTTTGTTTATTTATTTATTTTTTCTTCTTTTTCTTTTTTTCAAGTCCTTATGGAAAGGAAAGTAGTCACTGTAAGTTGTGTGGTGGTATTTGCCATAATGGTTTTGAATATAAATGAATATAGTTTGTGTCTATTGATTGCTCAATATACGTATCTTCAAGTGTAATCTTTGTCTAGTGTTTTTCTCGATCTTGAGACTTGCAAGATGACTATAAGAATAGTCCCTTTAAATATTAAGTTATTCAATAACTCGTGAAGCGTAGAGCTACCACGCACCCGAGGCTAGACACCCCCCCTGGGTTCGAACCTCGGTGAGGGCACCCTCTGTGGCGTTTCTTGTGCACTCTGGTGGGCCAGCTGTAACGCCCCGACCCGGATCCCGGGACCTCGAGCACGTCAACAGACCGGCCGTATTAAAGAAGAGATAAACTCAACTCGAATACAAGGCCTAATAATGTGATAAGCAGATAACAATCCATAAAATTAAATAAACTCGTGTTCCAAGAAACATAGAGTTAACAGGGTCCATAGGCCCTAAAAACAGTCTGGTCCCTATACGGGTCCTTCAATAACAATGCTCATAAAGATAAAGACAAAGGAGACTCCTAAAACCTCTGGTCTTCCGGAGTCCTCTCCTCAGGCTCCTCTCCCTCCTAAACCTCGGAATCTGTAAAGAGGAAAAGAGAAAACACATGAGCTTTGAAAGGAAAGCCCGATGAAGTACCCTGCAGTCACAATGTCATAAATAGGAAATATGATACCAATGAGATTATAATATCAACAATATAGTCCTAGGAGTCTACCACAAGCAAGTCAAAGGTATGACCCACGATACGTAAAACCCTCGGGCTCAGAGTGAGTTCTAAGAGAACTCTAGGTTTACTCCCGACGGTATGTCCGACTTTTGGATGTAAATCGACCTAGATGGTCGTTTGACCCTCCGATCGCAGGCGGTAGAACTACCTCTCCCTACGTGTTAACACGGCCGCTGTACCATGCCCATCGACAGTAAGACTTCCAGAGATTTGCTTCTCTCGGTAAGGTCATCGAGGAAAGTCGAGGGGTCCCCGGCCCCCTGAACATCCCTAAATTGGAGCTTCGCTAGCTCCACTGAGTCCGGGCAGTAGGACATAGCAAACAGGGACACCAACGTCCCGGAAACAAACATACATGTTCAACAGGATTCAAAACAGGTATGAATAGCATGTATGGTATCAGCAGGGTATGAAACAAGAATACACCGCAAGTCCAAGAAACCCCGTCACTGGGTGAAAACTAAGCAGGTGAACTTACCTCTAGAGAGACTAAATGTCTTCCTGGTCTCCTTTGAAATGCCTTACGTCTCCCCTAAGAGTATCTGGCATACACAGACCCTTATTAGAGTCAAGTTATCAACAGGTTCTTAGATCTCTAGTTTCGCAAGCATGTCCAACGTTCCTGTTGGGCTTAGGCCCACTAACGGGTCCTAAGGACCATCTCTCGGGCTAGCGGCCCTTATTCCGTTTCAGTGTCCCTTAGTTGACTTTTAGACCTATTTTGGTCAACCTAGTCAACCCTAGTCTATTTGTCGAGTCTGACTCTTATTTAGTCATTTTTGTTGAGTTGGGCCTATTTAAATTGATCTTAGCCCCCCTTTTTACCCTGGAAGGGCATTTTGGTCATTTGGCAACTTTTGACCCAAAATTTAAGGTTCCACCTTGTTTAGGGCTTAATAGTCCTTTTTAAATTTATTTAGCTTCCTTACCAGCTATCCTCACTTAAGAAATTAATTAATTAATTAATTTCTATTTACCCCATTTCAATATTTCATAATAATACTTACTTGATTATTATGTCACATAGTTATAATTCCACATAGTTACCGAAGCTATATAGCTATTTGATTAATAGTGTCAATATTATTAATCAACACTATAGTCTCTTCTAGACGTCATACAACCTAGGTTTGAAATTATATAAATGATTATCATTTCCTCCTAGGTTTAAACCATAGTCAAATAAAAATTCTTTCATTACTTTAATTAAATGTCACATGTCTATAGTTTTCCCATTTTAATACCATGTCTAGCCAATTATTATTTATAATAATAATCTACTAATGTTTTAATTAAAAGAGAGAAGAAAAAAAAAACCAATTATTCCAACTAATTATATATATGTCACCCCCCTATAGTCATATGCCTTTATTGAAACATTATTCTTTTAATTTCATTATATATTTTTTTTATATCTCTCCTTCTTCTTCTCCTCTCTCTTTGTGACGAGCATACCACCACCAATCTTCATCGCCGGCAAGCTCCGAGCACCTGCCCGTGCTCGGTCCAGGTCACTGAGAGTCCCACGACCACGGCCGGCTCCTCCGGAGCGCCACCAGCCTTCACCCCCTAACGAGACTAAGCGAGATCTCTAGGGACTTTTCTTCCCTACGATCTCAGCGTCGACTATAAGCATAAGAGAACGACTCGGGAATATACTACGGAGTTTTTAGAATACTCACAGCGAGGTTGCTGAGATCGGAAACGCTAGAGTCGCCGGAGAAGCACTTCTGTTTATTCCGACGAGCTCGGCCGCGACTGCAGGCGAATTCCCACTCTCCAACTCCGTACTGGTTCAGTCCACCTTCCAGGACGCCGTGAGCTCAGAAGAAAACAGCCGCCAAGCTCCTCCTTCTGCTTTCCTACGTCGCCGGAGAACTCCGCCTCCGATGATCTCACCCTTTCACTGAGCTCTTCTCACTCGGTGCATTAACACGAGCTACTACCCTCGCCTTTTATAGACTGTCGGGAAGGCCAGAGGTCGGGGAACGCCTCCTTTATTGCGCCGCGCGTCGTCCGAACTTCATGCGCTCAACGGCCGGCGAGGGGCGGTGTTCGCGCGTCCGTTCCAAACGGCTGAAGGAGAAGGGTGGGCTCTGCCTCGGGATTCGGTTTCGAGGATAAAGGGCTGTGATCGTTTGATTATGATCAAGGGCTACGATTCGATCTGGTTTCCTCGTATCCGGCGTTCTTTTGGATTAACCGTCGAGATATCTTTGAGATCGACGGTCAGATGTCAGTCCCTTGTCTCGCGATACTGTTAACCACAAGATGAACGGTTCACAATTGCCCGTACCATGGGTTTACTCCCATAAAAGCCCTCTCCTCCGCCTCGCATCTGATCCACGATCAGATGGATTGTATCCCAGCTCGACACGTGGCTCTGCATCAGCCTTTATAACGCCTCGAGATGAAGCATAGCTCGAGATGTTTTAATCTCAGCCGTTCATTCTCTCTAATAGGGCTTTCTCTCACGAAAATTTATGAGAGGTCCCTGACACTTTTAAAATTACGCACAGGTCCAAGATTGTGAGAGGGGAAAACTTCTTTAAGGTCCTCAATTCTTTCAAAATTACTATTAGGTTCCTACATACCCCATAATAATTTAATTTCTATTTAATAAATCATTTATTCCCACACCAACACTAATTGCGGGAAATAAATAATTTTAATATTTTTCTCAAGGAAATAATAAAATATTTATTTCCAAATTCTTCTTTTTATTTTTTTCAAGTCCTTATGGAAAGGAAAGTAGTCATTGTAAGTTGTGTGGTGGTATTTGCCATAATGGTTGTGAATATAAATGAATATAGTTTGTGTCTATTGATTGCTCACGAGATATACGTATCTCCAAGTGTAATCTTTGTCTAGTGTTTTTCTCTGATCTTGAGACTTGCAAGATGACTATTAGTTTAGTCCCTTTAAAGATTTTGTTATTCAATAACTCGTGTAGCGTAGTGGTACCACGGTCCCGTGGCTAGACACCCCGCCTGGGTTTGAACCTCGGTGAGGGCACCCTCTGTGGCGTTTCTTGTGCACTCTGGTGGGCCAGCTGTAACGCCCCGACCCGGATCCCGGGACCTCGAGCACGTCAACAGACCGGCCGTATTAAAGAAGAGATAAACTCAACTCGAATACAAGGCCTAATAATGTGATAAGCAGATAACAATCCATAAAATTAAATAAACTCGTGTTCCAAGGAACATAGAGTTAACAGGGTCCATAGGCCCTAAAAACAGTCTGGTCCCTATACGGGTCCTTCAATAACAATGCTCATAAAGATAAAGACAAAGGAGACTCCTAAAACCTCTGGTCTTCCGGAGTCCTCTCCTCAGGCTCCTCTCCCTCCTAAACCTCGGAATCTGTAAAGAGGAAAAGAGAAAACACATGAGCTTTCGAAAGGAAAGCCCAGTAAGTACCCCTGCAGGTCACAATGTCATAAATAGGAAATATGACAGTCAATGAGATCATAATATCAACAATATAGTCCTAGGAGTCTACCACAAGCAAGTCAAAGGTACGACCCCTGATACAGAAACCCTCGGGCTCTGTAGTGAGTTCTAAGAGAACTCTAGGTTTACTCCCGGCCAGTATGTCCAGCTTTTGGATGTAAATACGACCTAGATGGTCGTTTGACCCTCCAGTCACAGGGCGGTAGAACTACCTCTCCTACGTGTTAACACGGTCAGTGTACCATGCCCACTGACAGGTAAGACTTCCAGAGATTTGCTTCTCTGGTAAGGCTGTCAGGAAAGTCAGGGGGTCCGTGCAGTAGGACATAGCAAACAGGGACACCAACGTCCCGGAAACAAACATACATGTTTAACAGGATTCAAAACAGGTATGAATAGCATGTATGGTATCAGCAAGGTATGAAATAGGAATACACAGCAAGTCCAAGAAAACCCCGTCACCGGGTGAAAACTAAGCAGGTGAACTTACCTCTAGAGAGACTAAATGTCTTCCTGGTCTCCTTTGAAATGCCTTACGTCTCCCCTGAGAGTATCTGGCATACACAGACCCTTATTAGAGTCAAGTTATCAACAGGTTCCTAGATCTCTAGTTTCGCAAGCATGTCCAACGTTCCTGTTGGGCTTAGGCCCACTAACGGGTCCTAAGGACCATCTCTCGGGTTAGCGGCCCTTATTCCGTTTCAGTGTCCCTTAGTTGACTTTTAGACCTATTTTGGTCAACCTAGTCAACCCTAGTCTATTTGTCGAGTCTGACTCTTATTTAGTCATTTTTGTTGAGTTGGGCCTATTTAAATTGATCTTAGCCCCCCTTTTTACCCTGGAAGGGCATTTTGGTCATTTGGCAACTTTTGACCCTAAAATTTAAGGTTCCACCTTGTTTAGGGCTTAATAGTCCTTTTTAAATTTATTTAGCTTCCTTACCAGCTATCCTCACTTAAGAAATTAATTAATTAATTAATTTCTATTTACCCCATTTCAATATTTCATAATAATACTTACTTGATTATTATGTCACATAGTTATAATTCCACATAGTTACCGAAGCTATATAGCTATTTGATTAATAGTGTCAATATTATTAATCAACACTATAGTCTCTTCTAGACGTCATACAACCTAGGTTTGAAATTATATAAATGATTATCATTTCCTCCTAGGTTTAAACCATAGTCAAATAAAAATTCTTTCATTACTTTAATTAAATGTCACATGTCTATAGTTTTCCCATTTTAATACCATGTCTAGCCAATTATTATTAATAATAATAATCTACTAATGTTTTAATTAAAAGAGAAGAAAAAAACCAATTATTCCAACTAATTATATATATGTCACCCCCCTATAGTCATATGCCTTTATTGAAACATTATTCTTTTAATTTCATTATATATTTTTTTTATATCTCTCCTTCTTCTTCTTCTCTCTTTCGCGCGACCGAACGCCACCACCACCAATCTTCATCGCCGGCAAGCTCCGAGCACCTGCCCGTGCTCGGTCCCCGTCGCTGAGAGTCCCACGACCACGGCCGGCTCCTCCAGAGCGCCACCAGCCTTCACCCCCTAACGAGAGACTAACGAAACTCTCGGCCGGGACTTTTTCTTCCCCAGCGATCTCTCAGCGTCGACTATAAGCATAAGAGAACGACTCGGGAATATACTACGGAGTTTTTAGAATACTCACAGCAAAGTTGCTGAGATCGGAAACGCTAGAGTCGCCGGAGAAGCACTTCTGTTTATTCCGACGAGCTCGGCCGCGACTGCAGTCGAATTCCTACTCTCCAATTCCGTACTGGTTCAGTCCACATTCCAGGACGCCGTGAGCTCAGAAGAAAACAGCCGCCAAGCTCCTCATTCTGCTTTCCTACGTCGCCGGAGAACTCCGCCTCCGATGATCTCACCCTTTCACTGAGCTCTTCTCACTCGGTGCATTAACACGAGCTACTACCCTCGCCTTTTATAGACTGTCGGGAAGGCCAGAGGTCGGGGAACGCCTCCTTTATTGCGCCGCGCGTCGTCCGAACTTCATGCGCTCAACGGCCGGCGAGGGGCGGTGTTCGCGCGTCCGTTCCAAACGGCTGAAGGAGAAGGGTGGGCTCTGCCTCGGGATTCGGTTTCGAGGATAAAGGGGGATAAAGGGCTGTGATCGTTTGATTATGATCAAGGGCTACGATTCGATCTGGTTTCCTCGTATCCGGCGTTCTTTTGGATTAACCGTCGTGATATCTTTGAGATCGACGGTCAGATGGCAGTCCCTTGTCTCGCGATACTGTTAACCACAAGATGAACGGTTCACAATTGCCCGTACCATGGGTTTACTCCCATAAAAGCCCTCTCCTCCGCCTCGCATCTGATCCACGATCAGATGGATTGTATCCCAGCTCAACACGTGGCTCTGCATCAGCCTTTATAACGCCTCGAGATGAAGCATAGCTCGAGATGTTTTAATCTCCGCCGTTCATTCTCTCTAATAGGGCTTTCTCTCACGAAAATTTATGAGAGGTCCCTGACAATTTTAAAATTACGCACAGGTCCAAGACTGTGAGAGGGGAAAACTTCTTTAAGGTCCTCAATTCTTTCAAAATTACTATTAGGTCCCTACAGACCCCATAATAATTTATTTTCCATTTAATAATTCATTTATTCCCACACCAACACTAATTGCGGGAAATAAATAATTTAAATATTTTTCTCAAGGAAATAATAAAATATTTATTTCCAAAAACTCATGGATTTTACAATCCTCCCCCCTTACAAAAATTTCGTCCTCGAAATTTCTACGCCGTTCACACTTCATTCAAACAACTCCGGGTAACGCTGCCTCATATCCTCCTCGCGTTCCCACGTAGCTTCTCGCTCGGTGTGATTACTCCACTTCACCTTAATAAAGGGAATAGTTCTATTCCTTAACTGTTTGTCTTCCCGGCCTAAAATAGCTATTGGGCGTTCCTCGTAGGACATATCCTCTTGGACTTCCACCGGAACCTGAGGAATCACTCTGGAGGGATCACGAATACACTTCTTCAACATTGAAATGTGGAAGACATCGTGAACCTGAGCGAGATCCTGAGGTAAGGCCAACCTATATGCCACCACTCCTATGCGCTCCAGTATCTCAAAAGGTCCGATATATCGTGGAGCAAGTTTTCCACGTCGTCCAAACCTTACTACCCCCTTCATAGGAGACACTTTTAGGAATACCAGATCTCCCACTTGAAACTCCTGATCAGATCTCTTTCGGTCTGCGTAGCTCTTTTGTCTACTCTGGGCAGCTTGGAGTCGTTCAATGATCAACTTGACATGTTCCTTCGTTTGTTTTACAAAATCAGGTTGCTTAAGTATCGCCTCAGATACCAGCTTCCTTTCTCCCACATCTCCCCAACATATGGGAGTTCGGCACTTCCTCCCATAGAGTGCCCATACGGTGCCATCTTGATACTTGCCTGGTAACTGTTGTTATAGGCAAACTCTATCAAACTTAGGCGTTCATCCCAAGACCCCGTAAAATCTATTGCACATGCCCTCAACATGTCCTCTAACACCTGGATGGTCCTTTCAGATTGTCCATCGGTCTGTGGGTGGAAAGCTGTGCTGAATGCCAATCCCGTGCCTAGAGCGGTGTGCAAGCTCTCCTAGAATCTAGAGACAAACCGAGTGTCTCGATCAGAGGTGATTGACACCTGTATACCATGTAATCGGACGATCCGATCGATATATAGCTGGGCCAACTTTTCCAAGGATGCTCCCGTCCTTAACGGTATAAAGTGGGCCGATTTAGTCAGTCGGTCCACAATAACCCAGATCGATTCATGGCCTCTTTGAGTACGTGGCGACCCCGTTACAAAATCCATGTTAATGTGTTCCCATTTCCACTCCGGAATGGGTAAGGGTTGTAACATCCCTGCCGGCTTTTGGTGTTCCGCTTTTACCATCTGACAGGTGATGCACTTAGCCACGAACTCCGCAACATCTCGCTTCATCCCCTTCCACCAGAAGTGGTCCTTCAACCCTCTGTACATCTTGGTACCTCCAGGGTGAATAGTATAGCCCGAATAGTGGGCTTCCTCCAGAATCTCCCTTTTTATTTCAGGGACATTTGGTACACAAATTCTTTCGTCAAATCTAAGAGTACCATCTTCATGGACTCTGAACCGTGTTGGTTCTCCTTGGCCCATGTGCTCCTTGATCTCCTCCAGACCAGGATCTTGCCCCTGTGCAACCTTAATTCTTTCCAATAATGAAGGTCGAATATGCAAGCTGGCCAATGAGACATCCATCGTAGGCAAAACGACCTCTAGATTGAGCCTTCTCATTTCCTCCAATAGCGGCTTCTGAGTTGTTAACATAGCGACCACTCCATATCCAGACTTCCTGCTCAGTGCATCAGCTACCACATTCGCCTTGCCCGGGTGGTAATGGACACTGAGATCATAGTCCTTGATTAACTCTAACCATCGCCGCTGTCTCATATTCAATTCCTTCTGTGTGAATATGTACTTGAGGCTCTTATGATCGGCGTAGATCTCGCAAGGTACACTGTAGAGGAAGTGTCGCCAGATCTTTAGGGCAAACACGATCGCTGCCAATTCAAGATCGTGTGTGGGATAATTCTCTTCGAAAGGTTTTAACTGTCGTGATGCATAAGCAATCACGCGTCCATCTTGCATCAAAACACATCCTAGGCCAGTCTTGCATGCATCGCTGTAGACCGTATACCCACGATTACTTTGTGGTAACGCTAACACTGGTGCAGAAATCAACCTCTGTTTCAGCTCCTGGAAACTCTTTTCACAGGAATCGGTCCAAATGAATTTGGTACCCTTCCTGGTCAGCTTGGTTAATGGTGCTGCTATAACCGAGAAACCCTCAACGAATCTCCGGTAATAGCCAGCTAATCCCAGGAAACTCCGTATCTCTCGTACCGTTGTTGGTCTTTTTCATTCCACAACGGCTTCAATTTTCTTGGGGTCTACTGAAACTCCAGCTCCACTTACCACGTGGCCCAAGAAAGCTACACTTTCCAACAAAAAATCACACTTAGAGAACTTTGCATAAAGTTGATTTTCCCTCAACGTCTCCAGCACAGTTCTCAAGTGTTCCTCATGAGCTTGTCGACTCCTCAAGTAAACCAAGATGTCGTCGATGAAGACTACCACAAATTGATCCAAATATTGCCGGAATACCGGGTTCATCATGTCCATAAAGACTGCCGGGGCATTGGTAAGCCCAAACGGAATTACCAGAAACTCATAGTGCCCGTATCTAGTACGGAAAGCACTCTTCGGGATATCCGTCTCCGTAATCCTCACTTGATGATAACCAGATCTCAAATCAATCTTGGAGAAAACTTGAGCTCCCTGTAGTTGATCCAGCAGGTCATCAATTCTTGGTAGAGGATATTTATTCTTTATAGTCACCTTGTTCAACTCCCGATAATCAATGCACAACCTTAGCGACCCGTCTTTCTTCTTGACGAAAAGAACAGGTGCTGAACCTTTGTCCAACAATTCCTCTAGTTGGGTCTTCAATTCCTTAAGCTACGCAGGCGCCATCCGATAAGGAGCCTTAGACACAGGAGCTGTTCCCGGTACCAAATCAATAGAGAACTCCAATTCTCTTTCCGGGGGTAATCCCGGTAACTCTTCCGGAAACACGTCGGGGTACTCCCTTACTACCGGTACGTCTGAGACTACAATCTCCTTATCCTTCTTTATCTCAGAAATAGAAGTCAAGTAGCCTACACATCCACCCCTAAGTAGCTTCCGAACCTGGAGAGCTGAAATCTCCTGTACCAGGGAACAAGTTTGGCTGCCTTTAAAAGTAAATTCCTCTTCTCCCGGCATCTTAAACACAACCCTCTTCCCACGACAGTCTACCACTGCGTAAACTGAAGAAAGCCAGTCCATCCCGAGGATCACATCGTAATCCTTCAGGTCCATTACATGCAAGTTTGCAAGTAATCTCCGCCCCTCAATCACTACTGGGCATGCCGGTACCATCCTCCTTACTATCATGGCAGCTCCTACCGGGGTGTCTACACACAAGTCCTGGGGTAGATCTATTGTAGGCAATGTGTGCTTTCGTGCAAACCGTGCAGATACGAAAGAGTGTGTGGCTCCAGGATCAAATAAAGTGCAGGCATAGAAAGAACTAACTGAAATGGTACCTGCCACGACATCTGCTGATGCCTGTGCTTCCTCGGTTGTCAAATGGTAGACCCGTCCATGGGTCATTGGCCTCTGCTGCTGCTGAGGTTGGCTCGGGGTAGAAGGCTGTCCTGAGGTCGCCTTCCCTTTCTTATCCCCACCTTGTGGTCTTGGTGGTGGTCCAACCGATTGTCGGGAAGCTTGTTGAGATCCCTGGGTTCCCCCCACCACACTCTGTCCTTGTTGACGTTGGGGACACTGGGCCTTTTGATGATCCAAGGCCAAGCAGAAATAACACCCTCCAGTTATCCTTGGGCATTGGGACCTCTTATGCGGTCCCTTGCATTCATAGCACTTAATGTTCTGGGTCACACTAGCTGAAGACCCTTTACCTCCAGATGAGGCTGTGGACCTGGTCGGCTTCCCATAAGGTCGATACTTGTTGTCAGGCCTTCGCTTTCCAGAGCTCTTTCCAGATGATTGGCCCTGGCTATTTGCCCCTTTATCCTTTTTCTCTTTCTGGGACGACCCCTGGGCGTCCCCTTGGCAAGAAGCCTCAGTGTACTTAGCTCTAGCCACAACTTCGGTATAAGTCTTACACATGTGGCTGGTCACGATCTTTTTCAACGATGGCCGCAGTCCGGCCTCAAATTTCATTACCCGGCTCTCTTCCGTTGGAACCATATCAGGCAAGAAGCGAGCCAACCGATCAAATTCAGTTTCATACTGCTCCACAGTGGAGCCTCCCTGTACAAGCTGGGAGAATTGTTGTCCGAGCTGTACCAGATGTCCTCTCGAGAAATACTTGGCGAAGAACGCAGTCCTGAATTCTTCCCAAGTCTGGAAGGCCTCTCCCTTCCTCAGCCTGATTTCTCCGAAGTACCAGTCTTCTGCGGGTCCTTGGAGCATATATACGGCGGTCCTGATCTTCTCCGCCTCAGTAGTCTGGAAGACCTCGAAGGTCTTCTCCATCTCCCTTATCCACCTGCTCAAGAAAGATGGGGTCTGCAGCCCCTTCGAATGGTCGGGGAGAGGGTCTCTTGATCTCCCCAAGTAATCCTCTACTTGTCGTGGGGGTAGTTGACGGAGGTGGTGCACGTTGTTGTCGGGTCTCCTGAATTAGTCCCAACATTTCCCTCATTAGTTCCATCATGCTCATGGGGGGTACCTCCCCCCTTAGGTGTTGGCCCTCTGCCTGAGGCGCCTGAGCATTGGATTGAGCAGGCACCTCCTGCTCGACTTCCATTTCGTCCACAGGCGGGGGTACCTCCCCACCCTGGGGTTGAGGATCTTCCTCCACAGGAGGCTGTGGCATCTCGGTACGACGAGGTCGCCCTCGCCTACCCCTTCCTCTACCCCTACCACCTCGACCTCCACGCAAGTGATCCATAGTTTAACTGTATAAGGATTACAAGGTTACTTTTATTTCCAGCAAGACAGATGATGATAAAAACATACTTTTATTCAATTCAAAAGCAACGGCTAGAGACAAAATACTAGCACAAAAGACACTAAAGGACATAATAAAAGTAGTTCATACAACACATAAGTTTGTAAGACTACGGTTATTCTAGCAACTAAAACTAGAACTCAGTCCAGATGATGCTCGTCGGGTGACAGTGGAGTGTAGTCAGGGCAGGGTCGATGTCCTCCAGTCCCCTGTGGTCCCCTGCTAGGTCCAGGTGCACCAGATGGACAGTAGAAAGCTAGATGCTCCCGACTGCCACAGCTGCGGCACCAGAGGGCAGGGCGCCTACACTCCGTCATGCGGTGCCCGTATACTCCACATCGACGGCACCATGAAATCCTGAGAACGGCAGGAGATGGACCTGCAGCTCTCTCCCGAATCTGAACCCCCAATCCACGGCGGTAATCACGGGCTCTGCACACACGTCGTGGAAGAATACTAGGGCTCACTATCTCCTGCGCTAACGGAACCCTGGGTCCTACTGGCCTCTGCATAGCAATGTGGTCCCTAAGTCCATGGACCAACATGGTAACTGTAGTCTGAAGCCTGTCAACCTTCCGGCTGGTGGCTTCGAGCGTCCTCCTCATCTCAGCGAGGACCTCTGCAGGCTCGGCTGAATCGGCTCTGGGTGGTGGAGTGTTCTCCCGGACAGACTCCACCTCATCGTCAGACGAATCACGGTACGATGGTCCCAACATCTCGCAAGTAAACCAGGTGTCAATCTAACGTACCACTATCTATACTACCCCAGTCCCGCACTCAGTCTGTACAACTGGCTAAGGGCATCTAGGGTCTGCTATCTGCTCTATCTAGAGAACTCTCTCTGATACCACTTTAATCTGTAACGCCCCAACCCGGATCCCGGGACCTCGAGCACGTCAACAGACAGGCCATATTAGAGAAGAGATAAACTCAACTCGAATACAAGGCCTAATAATGTGATAAGCAGATAACAATCCATAAAATTAAATAAACTCGTGTTCCAAGGAACATAGAGTTAACAGGGTCCATAGGCCCTAAAAGCGATGCAGTCCCTATCACGGGTCCTTGATAACAATGCTCATAAAGATAAGGACAAAGGAGACTCCTAAAACCTCCTGGTCTTAGGAGTCCTCTCCTCGAGCTCCTCTCCCTCCTAAACCTCGGAATGCAGAAGAGGAAAAGAGAAAACACATGAGCTTTCGAAAGGAAAGCCCAGTAAGTACCCCTACAGGTCACAATGTCATAAATAGGAAATATGACAGTCAATGAGATCATAATATCAACAATATAGTCCTAGGAGTCTACCACAAGCAAGTCAAAGGCACGACCCACGTACGTAAAACCCTCGGGCTCAGAGTGAGTTCTAAGAGAACTCTAGGTTTACTCCGGCCGGTATGTCCGACTTTTGGATGTAAATCTGACCTAGATGGTCGTTTGACCCTCCTCGGTCAGGCGGTAGAACTACCTCTCCCTACGTGTTAACACGGTGGGTGTACCATACCCAGCGGGTAAGACTTCCAGAGATTTGCTTCTCTGGTAGAAAGGTCGAGGGAAAGTCGAGGGTCCCGTCACTGAACATCCCTAAATTGGAGCTTCCCTAGCTCCACCGAGTCGAGCGATGGGACATAGCAAGCGGGGACACCAACGTCCTAAATAAACATACATGTTCAACAGGATTCAAAACAGGTATGAATAGCATGTATGGTATCAGCAGGGTATGAAACAAGAATACACCGCAAGTCCAAGAAACCCCGTCACTGGGTGAAAACTAAGCAGGTGAACTTACCTCTAGAGAGACTAAATGTCTTCCTGGTCTCCTTTGAAATGCCTTACGTCTCCCACGAGTATCCGCATACCAGACCCTTATTAGAGTCAAGTTATCAACAGGTTCTTAGATCTCTAGTTTCGCAAGCATGTCCAACGTTCCTGTTGGGCTTAGGCCCACTAACGGGTCCTAAGGACCATCTCTCGGGCTAGCGGCCCTTATTCCGTTTCAGTGTCCCTTAGTTGACTTTTAGACCTATTTTGGTCAACCTAGTCAACCCTAGTCTATTTGTCGAGTCTGACTCTTATTTAGTCATTTTTGTTGAGTTGGGCCTATTTAAATTGATCTTAGCCCCCCTTTTTACCCTGGAAGGGCATTTTGGTCATTTGGCAACTTTTGACCCAAAATTTAAGGTTCCACCTTGTTTAGGGCTTAATAGTCCTTTTTAAATTTATTTAGCTTCCTTACCAGCTATCCTCACTTAAGAAATTAATTAATTAATTAATTTCTATTTACCTCATTTCAATATTTCATAATAATACTTACTTGATTATTATGTCACATAGTTATAATTCCACATAGTTACCGAAGCTACATAGCTATTTGATTAATAGTGTCAATATTATTAATCAACACTATAGTCTCTTCTAGACGTCATACAACCTAGGTTTGAAATTATATAAATGATTATCATTTCCTCCTAGGTTTAAACCATAGTCAAATAAAAATTCTTTCATTACTTTAATTAAATGTCACATGTCTATAGTTTTCCCATTTTAATACCATGTCTAGCCAATTATTATTAATAATAATAATCTACTAATGTTTTAATTAAAAGAGAGAAGAAAAAAAAAAAACCAATTATTCCAATTAATTATATATATGTCACCCCCCTATAGTCATATGCCTTTATTGAAACATTATTCTTTTAATTTCATTATATATTTTTTTTTATATCTCTACTTCTTCTTCTTCTCTCTTTCGCGCGACCGAACGCCACCACCACCAATCTTCATCGCCGGCAAGCTCCGAGCACCTGCCCGTGCTCGGTCCCCGTCGCTGAGAGTCCCACGACCACGGCCGGCTCCTCCGGAGCGCCACCAGCCTTCACCCCCTAACGAGAGACTAACGAATCTCGGCCGGGACTTTTTCTTCCCCGGCGATCTCTCAGCGTCGACTATAAGCATAAGAGAACGACTCGGGAATATACTACGGAGTTTTTAGAATACTCACAGCGAGGTTGCTGAGATCGGAAACGCTAGAGTCGTCGAAGAAGCACTTCTGTTTATTCCGACGAGCTTGGCCGCGACTGCAGGCGAATTCCCACTCTCCAACTCCGTACTGGTTCAGTCCACCTTCTAGGACGCCGTGAGCTCAGAAGAAAACAGCCGCCAAGCTCCTCCTTCTGCTTTCCTACGTCGCCGGAGAACTCCGCCTCCGATGATCTCACCCTTTCACTGAGCTCTTCTCACTCGGTGCATTAACACGAGCTACTATACCCTCGCCTTTTATAGACTGTCGGGAAGGCCAGAGGTCGGGGAACGCCTCCTTTATTGCGCCGCGCGTCGTCCGAACTTCATGCGCTCAACGGCCGGCGAGGGGCGGTGTTCGCGCGTCCGTTCCAAACGGCTGAAGGAGAAGGGTGGGCTCTGCCTCGGGATTCGGTTTCGAGGATAAAGGGCTGTGATCGTTTGATTATGATCAAGGGCTACGATTCGATCTGGTTTCCTCGTATCCGGCGTTCTTTTGGATTAACCGTCGTGATATCTTTGAGATCGACGGTCAGATGTCAGTCCCTTGTCTCGCGATACTGTTAACCACAAGATGAACGGTTCACAATTGCCCGTACCATGGGTTTACTCCCATAAAAGCCCTCTCCTCCACCTCGCATCTGATCCACGCGATCGGATGGATTATATCCGACTCAACACGTGGCTGCGCATCAGCCTTTATAACGCCTCGAGATGAAGCATAGCTCGAGATGTTTTAATCTCAGCCGTTCATTCTCTCTAATAGGGCTTTCTCTCACGAAAATTTATGAGAGGTCCCTGACACTTTTAAAATTACGCACAGGTCCAAGATTGTGTGAGGGGAAAACTTCTTTAAGGTCCTCAATTCTTTCAAAATTACTATTAGGTTCCTACATACCCCATAATAATTTAATTTCCATTTAATAATTCATTTATTCCCACACCAACACTAATTGCGGGAAATAAATAATTTAAATATTTTTCTCAAGAAAATAATAAAATATTTATTTCCAAATTCTTCTTTTTCTTTTTTTCAAGTCCTTATGGAAAGGAAAGTAGTCATTGTAAGTTGTGTGGTGGTATTTGCCATAATGGTTTTGAATATAAATGAATATAGTTTGTGTCTATTGATTGCTCTGAATGTCTGTATCTTCAAGTGTAATCTTTGTCTAGTGTTTTTCTCTGATCTTGAGACTTGCAAGATGACTATTAGTTTAGTCCCTTTAAAGATTTTGTTATTCAATAACTCGTGTAGCGTAGTGGTACCACGGTCCCGTTGCTAGACACCCCGCCTGGGTTCGAACCTCGGTGAGGGCACCCTCTGTGGCGTTTCTTGTGCACTCTGGTGGGCCAGCCCTGCTGGGGCGTTTAACCCACTTGTTGTTGCCGGGATTCGATCCCGAGGAGATGTGCATACATGGGTAATCTTAGGCGTGGCCCGGTTGGCTCTTAGATCCCAAAAAAAAATATATATATATATATATATATATATATATATATATATATATATATATATATGCTGTTGTCGAACAATGCGGACACCTACAAAGGTTCATATTTTGGTTGCTTTGAACTTAAGTTTTATAAGCAGTGTATTATGCTTTTGAGGTTAGTATGATCATTAAGAGAGCAGCTAGTTGTTCCATCATTACAAGATGGTTGTTTTTAACTGTAAAATGGGGCCACTCTGCACATTAAAGGCTACAGGTGTGAGTTTCCAAATTTAACAAATGTGATAAGTAGGTTTAGGTGAAACATAATCTTTTCGTATTATTATTATTATTATTATTATTATTATTATTATTATAATAAATGTGGATGAGCTATTTTTTTTTATTTGATCATAGGAATGTTTTAGGTATGTTTCGATTTCCCAAACTCACTTTCCTGGTTGGTGGATGAATCTCTCTCAAATAAGTGGACAAGATAAATTAATAAATATAGCTTAACAGTAAAAGTGGTTGGTATGCCATGAAAAATAGTCAAGGCAGTAATCTGTTCTAACTATGTTTAAGGACACATATATATATGCACAATATTTGAGAGTGAGTATACCTTTATGTTGCTATTCAGATTATTTCTTCACTTATTTTAAAATATATTGTTCTTTTAGGCATTAAATATTTGAACTTCTTAACTCCAGTGATTGAGATTGTTTGTTATGCAATTTTTTCACAGTTTGTCTGGATAATAGTTTCTCAAATTTTCTTGTGTTTATACTATAGAAATGATATGCTATAGCATCAAATATGCACCGGTCTATTATTTGAAAGCTATCCAATTAATTGCTCCTTCAATCTTCATAACAAAATAGCAGGATTAATATAATAGCAATATGTTTAATATTTTTAAGAAAAGAAATAAAAAATGTTTACATCAATATTTTTTAATTTTGGATAAATTTTTTATTGAATTAATTTTATTTTCATAAGTATCCCTTGGTGTTTCATAGATTTTTTTTTTTTGGCTTATAATTTCATTACACTCTTGTTTTCTTTTAGCTTTGGCATGATCCCTTTAATGATCTTGTGTTTGTGTTAGACAAATTTTCCTTTATGATTATTTTATTGATTTTGTTTTTTTTAATACACCTTCGGATGATGAATACCCTTGATAGATTTTGGATGTATGCTCGGTGTCTTCCTCTAGTGGATATGAACCCCGACTTTTATGTCGATGTTGAACAATTCCTCGAATTTGCCTGTAGTCATCCAAGATTCATGGATGGGTTGAACAACATGGTTGTTCCATGCAAAAAATTTGTGAACCGCACATATAAGAATCCAGAGGAAGTAAGGATGCATATACTAAGGAAGGGTTTTGTTGCAAATTCCTTTGAGTGGAGGTGTCATGGAGAACCAACCACTTTATCATCAAGTTTACTCTTCCAAACTAATGAATTCGTTGAGGAATAGTTGTCGGAGATGAATCCATATAGACTGATGGTGTTAGATACAGCTGGTTCTTCTTTTAATTAACAAACATTAACCTCGACGCACAACCAAACTATTGGTGAAACTTCACCAACGTATGGCCAAATGGAGGAATCTCCAAATCCTCAAGCAGAACAATTTTACTCAATGTTGAATGCAGTGGATGAGGAATTGTATCCTGATTGTGACAATCATTCTGTATTATCGGCGGTCACCCGGATGTTGAACATAAAATCTGAGCATCATCTGTAAGAAAAGTGTTATGATATGACCTGTCAATTAATGCGTGAGGCTTTCCCAAAGGAAACAAGATGGTGGAAAGTTTTTATGAGATTGTGAAATCGAAGGATTTCAAGGGTTAATTTTTTTTAGTTATCTACTTTAGTTATGTGGTTAATAAGGGAATGTTCCCAATGTCGGATTTGTTTGAAATTCCTATTTATTAATTAAAAATTTAGTGGAATAAGCACCCTCTAAGTTTTCCTTTAATTAATTAGTTTATTAAAGATACGTCTCTTGGTGGGAGATGAAAGGGGGGATTCAATTAGCTAATCCCTTAAGTGGAATTGTTTGGAGTCACCAAAGGTATTTTGGTAATTGTGTGTGATCGGGGAATTTGAAAAGAATGAATAACAAAATTTATTTGATTATTTAATAATTGATTTAATTATGGAAGTCCCCAAAATTTGAAATTAATTAGACTTGATTGGAAATTTAAAAAGGAATAAAGTTAATTGTGGAATAATTTATTTCGGTGATTGAATTAATTTAGGAATTCATCAATTTGAACTTATTTGAGAATGAGTACTCATATATGATATATTTGTATAAAAAATTCAAGTATTAAAATAAATATCTTATAATAATGGATAGATATATGAAGTAGATATTAAGATGATTTGATTGTTGGGATTTTATTTCATCTAAATTAGTTGTTAATTGGGAGAACTCCCTAAACTGGGTTTAATTAGAAATAATGAGATTTATTTGGATTAAATCTTTATTGGAATGATATTGGGTTTATGAGGACTTATTTGCAATTTAATCAAGTTTGAGGACCTTACAGAAAATTGCCACACTCCCAAGAAAAAGGATTTGCATGTAAATGTGTTAAGAGGGAGGGGTTAACTGCAAAAGGAATTCTCTCACTTGTGTGCAAATAAATAGAAGCACATGGGTTTTTTACTAAAATGGCAAGATAAGAAGCCATGCACAATTAGGAGTAAATAGGAGGAAAGTTAGGGGGTTTTTATTAAAATCTCATGGTTTTATATACACGTGAATCATATATGAGGAATTCTTATCCTCTCATGTGTCCTTCTCATCGCCTCCGCGAGCGTCGAACCGCCCAACCACTCGCACGCCCATATCGCAACCATAGAGGATCACAAACTAATCCTAGTACCTCCGCACCTCTCTATAAACCAGAGAATACCCAAACTTTAGTGAATAGCACCGCCACCACCATCACCTAGAGAGTGAGACAGAGAAGGTTTAAGAGGGAGATCGGCCGGAGTCCGGGGCGTAGCAGCCAGCGGTACGTAGTGGTGAGTTTCTAAACCCCTGCAAGTCATTCTATGTTTTTGAAACCTTGTGAATGAGTCTGCATGATTACATAAACCTCATTAAGATTCAACGATAACCAGGTTTAGTCCATGCTTAGAGTTGTATGTAGGATGGAGGTATTCGTTGATGAAGTAGTCAGATTGATAAGGAAAAATAAGATAAGATGGGTTTATCATGCATCCTTGGGTTTACTCTATTTGCTAGACCTTCTTAGATGTTGACAATGCTTTGATAGAAGTATTAGATACCATGGTAGATGGTATTCATTGGGGTCAACCTGTGAGGTGTTTTGGTGGCTGTTTGAGGTTGTTATGCTTGTGTAGAGAGAGCTAAAGAGAGAAAGAGAGGGGTTGCATGTCTTTGGATGATGACAAGTCCTGCAGGGTCTCAGGTGTATATGTATATTTATGGATACTATTTAGTTCAGATTATTTTGGATAACTTTGGTGAAGATGATATAGATTCTTGGGTTATGTCCTTGAAGGAAATGATTGTTGTGTCTCTGTTAATGATTTGGTGACAGTGAATACTTGGATAGTATTTAAAGATCTTGTTGTCTTTGATGAGTCTCACATGATGGTCATGGGCAGGATATAGTATAACATAAATTGTGCTTGCAAGTGGGTGTCTAGTAGGTGATTAGAGTGCATTAGATGTTGGCGGACGGTGTGTGTGTGCAAGCATGGATGGAGTGTGTTTGATGGTTGGGGTTCATGAGAGCAAGAACAGTAAGTGGCGTATAGAAAAGCATGGGTCTAGGTTCCTCCATTTTGTGGCAAAGATGATGAGATGTGGAAGTATTGTATGCATATGTACATGTGTATATAAACAATAAGGATAATATACAAAGGTTGTGGGTTGAATTCCAATAGAAGCTTGATGATGTGTAATATTCAATGTGTACAGGTTTGATTGGTTTAAATTAATAGTTTAAAATTAATAAAGTTGGAGAGTAGAAAGGGGTCTACTGTCTGGCTGTCCCCTTCGAGGGATAGCTGGGCAGCCTGTAGTTATCCGATATGTCCATATAAGGTACCGTTGGAAAGATGAGTAAGCGATCTTTCTAACAAGCATTAGTTCACCTTGATCGGGTTTCTGGATCAAAAGTTATGAGCAGTTCTTTGGGACTGCGCCGTGGGTCCAGGAATTATACATTAATGTTATTGTCAATATTAATAAATTGTAATGGGAATAGTGAGGATACTAAATTAACTTGTCTTCATCAGGATTGACGTAGATGCGAAGGGAGTTAGTTCCTTGGGACACCAGGCTTCGTGACTTTTGTAAGTGCACCTGCCTAGTAGCCATCCAGCTTTGGGTTTTCTTGATTTTGTACTTTTGTTTCTGCTTCATTGCTTGAGCGTTTATTGATCTTGATATTATTGAATATCCTTGAACTAATGTTACAATTTTTTTTGACCTTGATATCACCATGATTGGTACTTTGTGATTTGGATTTGCATACACGTATTCGCTTTCTTGCCTTATTGAGTTTCCATGTTAGTGTATGCATATTGATGTGTTAGTTTTGTTGGACATGCTTGTGTACACTGAACAAGCATTCCCGTTGATCGGCACATGGCCATGGAAACACGTGAGCCGGTGCTCCGTCGAAGTTGGTGTTTCAGTTTTTTCTGGTGTTGTGGAATCTCCCGTTTAGTGCAGATTATGTTGCGGGCGTCTAGGGGGAGGACACTCTGGGCGTCCTGTAGTCCTACCAGGGGGATGAAACTCTGGATGTCCACCCATCAGTGGGACGATATGCTGGCCGTGTATGTACATGTAGGAGCTCTACCAGACTCAAGGGTTTGAATGATAAGATTCAAGATCGACTTAGGTCGATGGCTGCCGGGGAGATGACAAGTTTGTTCTTCATGATTGATTTGACTTCATGCATTATGCCTATGCTTGGTGTTAGTGATCCTCGTGTGTTTTGAGCTTAGTCTTTCCTTTGGTATTGCTTTGTGTGGATCATTTTTACACGATTGTTTTCATGACCTCTTCCCATTCTTTGCGGGGGTACTTACTGAGCTTTTCATTCGAAAGCTCATTCCACTTGTTTCCCTTATTTTGTTCTAGGACTTGGGATGTAAGTGACTCGGGATCAGGAGCTGTACGAGGGATCGAGATATTCTAGTAGAGGTTCGAGGACCTCAGGTTCACTTGTGTATGAGATCGTATTTCATTTTGTAGGACCCTTATAGGGCCATTACCCGTGTAGGGTGTTTAATTATGTTTTAAATTCTTCTGTACGACTCTGATTATTGAAGTTAGTGGATTATATTATTGCATGATTTTGATTACTTAGGCCTTGTATCCGAGTGGGGCTCGTCTCCACTTGGGTATGACCGGTCTGCTCACGTGCTCGAGGTCTCGGGATTCGGATCGGGGCGTGACAGAGATGAAGCTTGTTAAGGGCTTAGGATTGCCTTGCGAGAAGATTGACTGTTGCAAGTACGTTGCATGATCTATTGGGGTGTAGACAATGATCTTACAAGTTGCAAATTCTGTGGGAACGACATATACAAAAGAAGAATAGGATCTGGAAGGCACAAAAATGTGCCTTACAAGGAAATGTTTTATTTTCTACTTACTGACAGGTTGCGTAGGTTGTATGCATCTGAATCAATAGTAGAGTCGATGAGATAGCATGCCGAGCATATTACAAATCTAGGCGTAATGTGTCACCCATCAGATACAGAAGCATGGAAGTATTTCAATGAAATTCACCAAGATTTTTCCAATGATACTAGAAATGTAAGTTTGGGATTGTGTATTGATGGGTTTCAACCATTTGGTCAATCGGGACAACAATATTCATCTTGGCCGGTTATAGTGACACCATACAATTTGCCTCCATTTATGTGCATGAAGGAGGTCTACATGTTTATGATAGTAATCGTGCCCGGTCCACATAACCCTAATAAAAAAATTGATGTATTTTTGTAACCATTGATTGCAAAATTGAATCAACTTTGGGAGATAGGGGTGCATACATATGATGTGTCTATAAAACAAAATTTCTAAATACGTGCGACACATCTTTGGACTATTAGTGACTTCCCAGCATACTCGATGTTGTCTAGGTGGAGTACATCTAGTAAAATAGCATGTCCATACTTCATGGAACATTCCAAGGGATTTACTTTTTCTAATCGGAAGAAATGTTCATGATTTGATAACCATAGAAAATTCCTACAGGTTAATCACCCATTCAAAAGAAATCGAAGGAATTTTTGAAAGGGTAAGACCGAGACAGCTGCACCTTCAGCCATTTGGACAGGTCAATAAGTTATCAATGATATTGACACTGAAGGTTTCCTTAAAGTGACAAAGTCTGGTTCTACTGAAGTCAATGATCGACTAGGTAAGTCATATGGATGGAGGAAAAGAAGCATTTTTGGGGATTTACCTTATTGGTCAACTAATCTAATTAGACATAATTTGGATGTAATGCACATCGTGAAGAATGTGTTTGACAATGTTTTCAACACTGTAATGAATGCCAAAGGGAAGACAAAGGACAACGCACAGGCAAGACATGAGCAATATATGTAGTAGACCTGAGTTGGAAATAAATACACAAACAGGTAAGTTCCCCAAAGCTTGCTTCACCTTGGGAAGGAAGAAGAAAAAGGTATTTCTAAGTTGCTAAAGAGCAAAGAGTTCCCTGATGGACATGTTTCCAATATGGGTCGATGTGTTGATATAAACAACTATAACTTATTTAGGATGAAAAGCTATAATTGTCACATGTTCATGCAACACTTGCTTCCCGTTGCATTTCGAGAATTGCTACGAACTAATGTCTGGCAAACATTAACTGAGTTAAGCTACTTTTTTAAACAACTAACATCTACAACAGTCAAAGTAGAGGAGATGGAGAGATTAGAGGATCTTATCCCAATTATATTATGCAAACTGGAAAAAAATTTCCCTCATGGTTTCTTTGATTCAATGGAACATCTTCCGATTCACCTCCCATATGAAGCACGAATTGTTGGGCCTGTGCAATATAAATGGATGTACCATTTTGAAAGGCAAATGCCACAACCTTATAATGTTTGCTTTTAAAAATGAGTGCACATATTTGCGATGTTGTTAATGTGGTTCCATCATATTTTTGCTTATGATAGTAGAATGTAGGTACCTTAGACATTTTAAAAAGAATGTAAAGAACAAGGCATAAGTCGAAGGATCAATCGTGAACGCTTACATAGTTGAGGAGGCATCTAATTTTTGCAATTATTTTGAACCACATGTAATGTGTAGAAATCAAAATGTTCCTTGAAACGATGATGGAGGAGAGGATGACACATCTGGGGCAAGTCTTTCGATATTTACACATCCTGGTCGATTTTATGGCAAACCGAAGAAGCAGATGTTAGTTGACAAGGAATATAGGGTTGCACATACATACAAACTTTTGAATTGTGATGAGGTTTCATCTTATGTTAGGTAAGATTGTATATCCAATCTAAGTGATATGCTGATATTGTGTATACAATGTCTAATCATGTATGATTTGATAAATGTAGCATGTTTGTGGACCAGCTACAGTGGATGACAACCAATATAAGCGATACGCAAATAGATCAAGAGCTTGATAATCAGTTTACCAATCAAGAGGATTACGTTATTCAACCGCAAATGGTATGATCCCAATCCAAATATCAGGACTAGAGTACATGCGGAGTACAAGTTGGTTGATGTCAACATACAGTGAAAGTACACCAAGTGCGAGCCATTTATGTTAGCAATTCAAGCAACACAGGTATATTATATATCATATCCAAGCATGAGAAAGGGTAACAATGATTGGTTGGCGGTTTGCAAGGTAGGTCCGAGATCGGTGTTCGAATCACCTAAAGAGGGTAAAAATTTAAAAGTGACATTTCAAAAAGATGTGGTTGAATCACATGAAATGTTAGTCTTATGAATGAGGAAGTTCAAAACCTGAATTATCTAAGTGGTGAAATTGTAGAACTCGAGGAAGATGATGATAGTGAAATATCAGAGAAACCGGAATGGGAATCCTCGTCAGGGGACGAAACTGATGAGGATAATGATGAAGATTGCGATTGAGGAAAGAAGTGAAAGTGAATAGGCTTATATAATACTTCTTTTAAGGGTGTTTGTTTTTCGGTTTTGTGTAATTGAAAAAGGCAACTCTGTTCTGTTGAGTTTTAAGAATTTCCATAATGAAGGCAATGCTTTTGACTCTACTGATTTGTTGTGAGTGCCTTACAATATTTAGAATTGTTGTGAATGCTTTACCACATTAAGAATTGTTTTGGAGACACTGGTAAGAATTAATATGAAATTTCCTATCATTCATTAGATGACATGTACCTTTTATATCTCTAGTTTCTTAAATCATAGTATATCATTTCTGCATATATTTATCAACCTCATCAATAATTTAGTAAGTATGTTTGTTCTCCAGTTTTTTTTTTTTTTTTTTTTTTGTATACTTGTAGAAAATTGTGTGTGCTATTGCATAATGAGTTTCATGAAAAATAATAACATTTATTTTTTGTTTTATTTTAGTCAATATGGCGCGAGGACGAGACATTAGGGGTTGAGCTGGTCGTATTGTTGGAGCGAAGGGATGAGGTGGAAGACATGATCGACCACCCACTCCGAGTGCATCACAATGTCTTCCAACTATTACACCACCAGAATAGCAACAACAAGAGGTGATGCGTTTAGATCAAGTTCAATCAATTACTTCAACAAATGTTCATTCTTTATCATCTGAGGATGCGTCAATTATTGGATTATCCCAGCATAGTAATTCTCAAGCACAAAGAAGTGTTAATGGAGAAGAACATCCAGTACTTGCTGTCCCTCTAGGCATAAATCGTAGGTGGTGGATCACAGTGGATCGCGGGATGTGAGTATACAAAAATACTTTTATTTTTTTTGTTGCTGATTATTATTTTTCCTAGTTTGGTTTTGTATACTTGTTGATACACATTCTTTTTTTCAGTTTGGCTCTGTCAGACAAATGTTCTTGTGGAATTTGATCTATATTTCCGAGATTTGGTGAAGAGGGAGCTAGGTGGGTTTTGGTCTCCAATGAGACCAAAGAGTTTTATTTTGAGGAGTTCAAGGTAAGCCTAAGTTTCTATTAGCATATGATTGTCTTATGTGTGAAGTTGGTTGTATCATATAACATTATTTGCTATGATGCAGAAATACTTTTACTGGGATCCATTAATTGACCACCTGGTCAAAGACGCGTGGCTGACGAAGACATCGACACGATATTCATATATGATTTGTAAATTAAAGTTGAAGCCTAACCGACCAACATATGTTCCCGAATCGGTGTGGACGAAGTAGAAAGAGGAATGGAGGGAACCTAAAATTGTGCGCATGTCCCAACAAAATGCAAAAAATAGACCTGGTGGAGTTGATGATGGCCCGTGTTCCTCTACCCACAATGGAGGCTCCATCTCCCACATTGAGCATAGGAAGAGATTGGTAAGTTTTTTTTTATATTGGTTAATGTTTTGTAAACACATCTTAAGTTGTGTATACTTATTATTTGAGTATATTTTATTCAGTTGATCTATGTCAATGTTGTTATGCAGGAGCAACAATATAATCGTCCCCCGATATCCTTTGAGGTCTTTATGTGATACCCGGATTTTTCAAATTAAGGGAATAAATCAAAATGAATTTAATAAAATTTTGGGGGTTAAAATGAGAAATTGCAAAAGAAAAACAAAAAAAATGGAAAAAAATATTAAGGAAGGTTGAAGGAAGTTTCATTGATTAAATAATAATAATAAGTAAAAAAAATGAAGATATTTAGAGGAAGTTGCTTCCCACTTTCCAATAAAAATAAAAAAATAAAAATTTCTCTATAAAACCGGTCGCCATAGAGAAAGAAGATAAGAAGAGAGAAATGGAGAGAGAGAGGAAAGGAGGAGGAGGATTAGAGAGAGAGAAGAGAGATCAGGGAAAAGAGAGAGGAAAAGAAAGAGAGAGAGAAAGGTAATAGAAAGAGAAGAGAAAGAGAGAAAGAGGGAGGGAGAGAGAAACGGTCAGGCCAAAAAGAAAAAAAGAAGAAAAGGAAGAGAGGGAAAGAGAAGAAAAAGGGGGAAAAGAAGAAGTGAAAGAGAAAAAGAAGAGAGAGAAAGGAGGAAAAAGAGAGAAAGAGAAGGAAAGAGGGAGAGGAGAGAGAGGAGAGAGAGAAAGTGGGTTTTGTTTTTTATTTTTTTTATGATGTTTTTCAGTAATGAATTTAGAGGGAACTCTGTCCGTTTAACAACTACAGTAGGTGCGAAACCCCAACTACAATAAAGGGATTATCAAGTTAGTTGACTGTAGATGAACCCCGGTATTTTTTTCCCAGTTAATTGACGAATGATTTTTTCAGTATTAAAGGCTTCATTTCTGAATTTCTTTGTTAAAAAAAAAGAAAGAAGAAGAATGTACCTAGAAAGGGGAAATGAGCGTATGTCCCGGGAAGAGGTAATGAACAAATGTTAATATTATGCGGTAAGGTTTATGTGTTTCATGTTTAATTATGCTAAAATGCTTCATTTATGATTTTTATGAATAAACAAATTTATTATGTTCCCAGAAAGAAAGATACGATATGTCCCCGGAAAGGGGAAATGAACGAATGTTATGTTGACGGGTGGGCCCGGAATTATACAGCCCCCCAATGCATTGGGTAATGATGTCATGGCGGTTAGCCTGACAAAAGAAAGTATGGTGTCATGGCGGTTAGCCCTGACCATTAATGTTATGTGGTAAAGTTTATGTTTGAAGTTGTCTGGTAAAATTTACATCAATAAGGTTTATGGTTGAATAAATGGTAAAGTTTATGAATGGATGTTACATGGTAAGAAATGTTATCTGGTGAAATTTATATTTGACTAAATGCTAAGTGGTACGGTTATGTTTGCATAAATGTAAGTGGGCAAAGTTTATGTTTCAATAAATGTTAAGTGATAAGGTTTTTGTTTGAATAAATATGAACAAATGTTAAGTAGTAAAGTTATATTTGAATGGATATTAAATGGTAAAAGTTATACAAATGGTACGTGACAAAGTTTATGTTAAGTGGTAACAGTTATGTTTGAATGCTTTATCGCTGAATTATGAAAAGTGGTATTTTTGATATGTACGCGTATTTGCTCCTAGCAGAGCAATGTTTTATGTTTCATATGTTCATCAGTGTCTATGTCACGTGTGCACTGGTTGAAACATGCCTATGTCGGGGCTTAGGTCCGTGGGACCACCATGTTTAATGTATGTAGCCGGGGGAGGCTGGTTATATGAATGAAAGTATGAGTACAAGTAGTGCTGTTGAGATTGGGTGCGTACGGACTAGGTACGATTGATATATTTGTGATTCACATGAGTTTGTGACATAATTATGTTAAGATTTATGCAAGTATGTCAAGTATGAATTGTGTTATGTTTGACAAATATGTATGTTACACAAGTACGGATCTGGAGATTGACGTGGCTGTTAAGTGTATAGCTGACTCTGAGTAGATGTGGACTATAAAATTGATGAATGAAACTATGTCAGTACAGGAATGTACCTAATCTCTGAACATCTAAACTAAAACAGTCCTGGGGCATGTGTAACTGAACATTCAGTTTAATAAAAAGCCACTTATATGTGCTATGAAAACCCGGGTTGTTACACTTTAGGCGCGCACACACAAAGACTGGGGATGGTGAAACATTTACCAGTGACAAAGCTCATACTATTCATGTGAGTTGTTATTTCTTATCGATGATTGACTTGTGTTTAAGTGTATGGTTGTGTCAGATTGAGTGAACTATTACATTTTTCTCTTAGGATCAATACATCGCTTTGGTAGAGGAGAGAAATAGTTCGGGGGAGGGGGGGGGGACCATAGACAAAAATAGCTTATATTATGAGGTTGCAAGTCAGACAAAGAAGAAGAAGGTCTTTGGTTTGGGATCACAAGCGAGCTACTATTATGATGATGCATCCATAGAGCAAAGGGTGGATGAGATGGTTGATGAGAGGATGTAGCGGCGAGAGATGGAGATTCGAGCATCTCTTATAGAGGAGATTCGGGCATCAGTTACAGCGGAGGTTCGAGCATCTATTTCATATGAGATGCGGGAGATGCGGGAGATGCAGCGGCAAGTATGAGTGTAATCTTTGTATTTTGTACAATTCAGAAAAGATGGGGAGCCAATTGATCATAAAAAATACCTTGAGGAAATCTGCAAGCAATAGAAGATTAAGACAAAAAATTTTGCTCATTTGTGCTTGATATCAACATGCTTGTTTTGGTTCAAGTAATGTTTATTAGTAGCACTTATTTGTGCTTTATTACAAGTTTTCCCCATTTTTAAGGTTTTGGGGATGGCTCTATTTAATTCACATCCTTCCCCGTCTAAGATCGAAATATTTCCTGTGTGTAACACCTATATATGATCCCGTATAATTTGTAGTTTTGAACTCCTGCCATATCCTAATAAGAATTATGGACTACTCGTCACAATTTTCTTTAATTTTTCACTGATTTTCATAGTGTTGTTACTAGTTTTATAATCCTATCTTGAACCCTGATAACTTACATGTCTTTTCTATTTTGGTGACTACTTGCTCTTTACATCTATACATACAGGTGATGGTGAAAACAGAACCTGAGATGGTAGTCAATAATGATGCCACCATGCTACTTCAAGCTTAACAATAGCAAATGGCAGGGAGAGCAATAGGACAACCATGGTTTTGGATGGATCAATGCCTCCAATTGTGTTGGTTCATGGCATCTTTGGATTTGGAAAAGGTGTAATCTAGGTTTGTTGTGTTAGTTGGTGGTCTGTGAAGATGGATTGATGCGAAAGTTGCTCGCTTTTCTCGTTTTTTTTTTTTTCAGACGCTTGGAGGGTTGTCATGCTTTTCTAGGGCTAAGAAGAAGGATGACTATGTTCTTGTTCTAGACTTGGGTTCCTTGACTAGCATCTATGATAGGATTGTTTGCATTTTTTTTTTTTTTGTGAAATCTGTTGAATGTCTAGCATATTCATTAGGTTTTCTTTTCGCTCTTGGTTTCAGAACAAGAGAGTTTTTTTTTATTTGAAAGGTGGGAGGGTGGATTATGGAGAGGAACACAATAGGGCTTGTGGGCATTCAAGGTTTGGCAAGGTTTATGATGAAGGTGATGAAAATAAACATCTTTAAAGCTTTTTTGAATTAATAGTAAAGATTAAAGATTCATAGTTCTTGATTGATCTATCTGATAGTCTGATTGATCCATTGGTTTTTAATTTTCATGCAGGGCACTACCCTATCTGGGATGAACACTATCCAATCCATTTTGTGGGGCATTCAACATGAGTACAAGTGATTAGAGTTCTGCAGGGAATGCTGGATGATAAGGTAACTCAATTCACTTCTTTGTTTTAAAGTGCAAACCTTTTGATTCCATTCCTTTTTGTATAGGGTTATGATTGCTCTAATAATAATGTATTACTCAGCCCTAAGATCCCAACTGCGATAGACACCCTACCACACTTTGAATCCCTGCTAAAAGGTACAACTTTCCTTCATATTATTTGAACCAAAATCTATCTTCATGGAAAAATTCGATGGTCAACCATTTATCTCCATGTTGGATCCCATGAAGTATTACTCCCTGAAGGCTGAAATTTTAGGTTATTTTATGGTTTCCTTTTGAATTTTGAGTCGTGCTATTGTATTCTATAGAAATGATTATTTTTTAATGTGCTTGAATCAGTCACGAAGGCTGATTTTGATTTTTTTTTTGTTTATGATTTTGATAATGAAAACTAGCAGGTTGCGAAGAAAATGACTTGCTATCCAAATGCTCAAATTCACAAATTCATCACTCGCTCAAATTCACAAATTCACCTAGAAGCACTCTTCCCCCGCTTGCTTTGGTAGGTGGGGAAGGGCAATGGCCCCACGGGGAGACGGACAACGAAGCAATGCCACAAGCAGTCAAAAATTTGAAGAGTCACACCTGATCTCCATTCCAATAGAGATTGGGGAACAGCCTAAGCAACAGGCTATGAGAAGCATACCAAACATGGATCTACAACAAGATGGAAGGAAAATGGGGGAAGAAGCCAACCGCCAAGTAGGTGGGCACAGGCCGATTAGCTTAGGGCCCAGTGGCTCGACAGCCGGTAGGCAAAATCCGGACCAGAATCGGCCCGAGTCTGATGCCAACCCGCGGGCCGGGTTGACTCCGAACTGGCGAGGTCACGGGTCACCTGCCGGGTGACCCGTACCTGCAGTATGGTAGAAACCCGTGGCCGTGACCAACCCCCATTAGCCCGTAGGTTTTCAATTTTTTTTAATTTTTTTAAAATATGTAAATGTACATTAAAAAATAGTAAAAAATAGCAAAAAATGTTAATTTTTTTTTAAAAAAAAAACTATGATATTTTGATATAAAAATAGAATGAGAAAAAAAATTTTAAAAATTGAAAACTCTAAAATTCATTATCCTACACTCATTATTCAAATATTAAGAAAACCAAACAAAATTATAAAATTAAAAATATATATAAATGACAAGCTACTTAAAAAAATAAGGAAATAGTCAAATAACCATAAAAAAAACCTTCATTATTGACAACTAGAGAAGGCAAAAATCTCTCTTGAAGGGAAAAAATCAACTATAAAATTCATTATCCTACACTAATTATTCAAAAATTAAGAAAATCAAAAAAATATAAAATCACAAAAGAGCATATAAATGGCAAACTACTTAAAATTAAGGAATTAACCATAAAAAGCCTTCATTTTTGACAACCAACGAAGGCATAAATCTCTCATGAATGAAAAAAATCAATCTATAAAATTCACTTATATATTAATTATTTAAACATTAAAAAAACCAAAAAAAATTATAAAATTCAATCTATAAAATTCACTCATATATTAATTATTAAGTTAATACTATAAACAACGTGCCGAACTCAACTCAAAATTCTATTTTTTTATCATAAAACTCCCAAGTTTCTCCAAATTAAATAGAGAGAGAGAGAGAGAGAGAGAGAGAGAGAGAGAGAGAGAGAGAGAGAGAGAGGTGTAGAAATATAATGGGAGAAAAAATTTGAGTGAATTTATGGAGGAATGAGATAATTAAGTTTATTAAAAAAGAAAACCTTAATTATTGCAACCGTAATTAAAGCATCGGTTTGATTGAAAAGAAAGAAACAAAAATCATAGTTTCCAATTTTATAAGTTTCCAAGAATATTAAGTAATAAATTAATAAAATAAATAAATTTTTAAAAAGTTTAGGTGAACTAGAATCCAACTTTTTATAGTATTAAATTACTACTATAAACTATGGGCCGAAATCAACTCAAATTTTTATTTTATCATAAAAACCCATAAATTTCTCCAAATTTAATATATATATATATATATATATATATATATATATATATATATATATATATATGTTACGGATATATTTGGTGAAGACAGGTGTCATTGACCTAAAGGACCACCTGTTCCTTTGACCACATGGCAATACCACCACCTTTGCACAATTCCGTTCGGCAAATAACGTGAGGATTCAATCCTACGAACAAGTCCGTCGGAATTGTAGCAACCCTCTTATACAGGGCGTGAGGTGGGGAAAGAGAGATAAATATCTAACGCCTCTACAGTGAGTAGGCCTTATCCACTTGCTACAGTTGGCAGATATTTATTCTATTTTACCTACGTGGCATCTACGCGTTAGGCAGCAGATATTTTCCTACCGCCTTAGGAGATATTTACCTAACTGCCTGCCTTACCCCACCGCCTTTCAAGATATTTTCTTGCCACCTCATGTGCTCAAATTCACCGCCTTATTCCACTACCTTTCCTGAACCGCCTCTAAGGTGCTATAAAAGGAGAGCGGTAATAGAAGAAAAAGGGGATCCAAAAAAACTGAACACACAAAGAATTGTCTAAATCTAAGACTCTTTACTCAAGCTTTCTGACTTAAGCATCGGAGCTGAATCCGGGCAGAGAGGCCCAATTCCGATCAACGCCCTCTCCTTTTTACAGGTTCGCCTATGGGTAATTCCGATCGGAGTTTCAGGATGTTCTCCGCGCTCCCTGTTCGTAAGCAGAAGTAAGCGTCCACACCAACTATAAATTTTAACCGTTGGTCGAAAGCTGAGGCCAGATCATGAGGCAACAGTAGCCAAAGCGTGGCGTGGACCAGTTTTTGGCATCAGCGGTTTGGCCGTCGTGGGGACCCTTACGAAAAGCCAAATTACCACTACCGTAAGATCAAAACGAATCCAAGAATAGGGAGCCCCTAGTAATCCCGAACGGCCCGGGCGAGGTCCGAGGACATGAGGAAATCCGGCCGATAATCCACCCATCTTACCTCCATCGAGAAAATCCTTCCGGCCCAACCCCAAGAATCTGCTCCTAATTTTATCTTAACATACAAAGAACAATTGGAGCGGTTGACTCAGTCGCTCATACTTTGACCCATCCTCCGCCTCCTCCTACACAAGTTCCGACACCAAACATACCAACAGCCCCACTGGATAATTCCGAAAGTAGAGGGAGGACAAGAACCCGCACCCACAAAGAGAGGAAAGAAAGGACCGCCTTTTCCGCTAGTTCAGAACCCCCCTCTGTTCGACGCAGACAGCAAGCCACTACAAGAACCGAGCGGACAAAGACAGAGCGGAATAGTCCATCTGTTCAAACGGTTGATAGAAGAACTCAACGACAGGACCTCCCTCAAGAAAACAGGAAGTCCGAGCGACATGTTCTCAGTATGTGTTCGCCTTTTGTCAAGGAAATATTGGGAGAACAAGTTCCTGATAGCTTCAGGCCACCGGTTATGATTGCATATGAAGGCAAAACCGATCCGTCTCGTCACCTGAAGTCTTTCCGGTCGAAGATGCTCCTCACAGAAATCACAGACGCTCGCATGTGTCGAGCTTTTCCCGCCACCTTAGAGGGGAAAGCGCAAGACTGGTTTGTCGATCTCCCATCTAGCACAATTACTTCTTTTCAGATTTTAGCAGATCGCTTTCTAGCCTATTTTGCCAATTACTCAAAGCAGAAGAAAACTCCGTCTACCCTTCTGCGTATTAAACAACGAAAGGGAGAAACGCTCCAGGCTTATTTAAATCGGTATATAGACGAAACGGCAAATGTCGCAGACCTCCTTCCGCGAATGGCCGTAACCTTCTTAATGGAGGGACTGTTAGAATCCCCCTTTCGTTTTTCCCTCACTTTGGATCCACCAAAAACCATTCCCGCCCTTATGATCCATGCCCAAAAATATATCAATTCCGAGGAAATTTATACGGGTTGGGAAGAGGAGGCTAGGCGTGGACCTGTGGACGCCCAAAAGGGAAAAACCCACCACAATGCCAACAGAAGGCCTCCGGATGTACGAAAGGAAAGAGGATCGCATGGGGATAACAAGGGCGCAAACAGAGGTCCGGAAACCTCAACACGGCCCCAACGACATATATGCTACATGTACCCCCGGAGAACCTTCAAAGGAAGGAAAAATTGTCAGATATGATCACCATACCCCACTAAATCAAACCAGAAGCCATATCCTTATGCAGATCAAAGAACAAAAACTTCTGACATGGCCAGAACCCACGAGAAATACCGAACGACAAAAGAATAGTAAGAGATATTGCCAGTTTCATCAATCTAGAGGACATGATACGGAAAAAGTATACCCACTTGATGAACGCAATAGAAGATGTCGTTCGGAAAGGACAATTGGAGCAATACATCAACTTTGAGATTCAAGAGGAACCTGAAGCTTCACAACCTGAAGAAGAACAAGGAGAAATGGTGGGGTTTATTAGTGGAGGTCCTTGTTGCGGTGGTGAAAGTTCAGCCTCTCGGAAAAGTTACGCCCGAATTGTGGGAACCACACAGGAAACAAAAACGCCACGGAGACGATCTCGACCTACGGCTCCAATCATCTTTTACGACAATGACGTCAACGGAGTTCGCCACCCTCATGATGACGCGCTGGTTGTTGCTATCAAAGTTTCCAGTTTCCATATGAAGAGAGTTCTGATAGATAGTGGGAGTTCAGTTGATATCCTCTTTTGGAGCGCTTTCGAAAGAATGAGATATGACGCGGATGACTTGCTTCCGGTAAAATCATCCTTAGTAGGATTCTCCGGAGGGGTAGTATAGCCAGAAGGAATGATCTCCTTACCAGTTACGGTAGGAAACTCACCAAGATTATCAACAGTGACAACAAATTTCTTGGTTGTGCGTTGTGCTTCAAGTTACAAGCGTATTGATCACAGGCGGGGCCAACCCTCAAGCGCCTTGAAAGGCGTAATCTCTACTTACCATCTTCTCCTCAAATTCCGTGGCCGGTGGTAGTGGAGAAGTGAGAGGAGATCAACCCCTGGCACGACAATGTTATGTCTCAACCCTCAAAGGGAAAGCTCTCAACAGAAGCAAGACAAAGGTTTCAGAAGCCATGTTAGTCAGCAGAATGGCCGAAAGGGAAAATGAAGAGCTTCGACCTACACCTGTTGAAGAATTGCTAACAGTCCCCCTAGACACAACCAGAGCGGACCGCACGCAGTGCGGATTAAGGCGATTTGATGGCAGTGAGAAGATCTCATGAGAGTATTGAAAGCAAATTCCGATCTCTTCGCTTGGTCTTCAGAAGATATGCTGGGCGTAAAACGCGATATCATCGAGCACCGTCTCAATATCGATCAATCGTTTAAGCCTATAAAACAGAAAATGAGAAATTCCGCACCAAAAAGGCAGAAGGCCGCAGAGGAAGAAGTATCAAACCTCCTAAAGGCTAGGTTTATCCGAGAGGTGCATTACCCAGATTGGTTGGCTAATGTGGTTCTAGTAAAAAAGCCGTCCAAAAAGTGGAGGATGTGCGTTGATTTCACGGACTTGAACAAATCTTGTCCAAAAGATTTGTTTCCCCTACCATCAATTAATGGTTTGGTTGACTCTACAACGGGGCATGAGATGCTAAGTTTCTTAGATGCCTTCTCAGGTTACAACCAAATCCGAATGGCCAAAGGCGACGAAGAAAAAACGTCCTTCATTATGAGCACGGGAACTTACTGCTATAAGGTGATGCCGTTCGGCCTAAAAAATGCCGGAGCCACCTTCCAAAGGCTCATAAATACAGTCTTCAGAGAACAAATTGGCAGAAATGTTGAAGCCTATGTGGATGATAACTTGGTGAAGAGCCGAAAGGCCAATGAACACCTGTCAGACTTACAAGAAGCTTTTCAGTCTCTTCGGATTTATACTATGCGATTAAACCCGAATAAATGTTCTTTTGGCGTTCGATCGGGAAAATTCCTGGGATTTATCTTGACACAAAGAGGAATAGAAGCAAATCCAAAAAAAATCAGAGCTATTCTTGACATGGGGTCGCCCAAGAGTCTTCAAGAAATTCAAGAAATTTTAACGGACGCCTCGCCGCACTTGGCAGATTTATCTCCAAAGCCGGAGAGAAAAATCTCCCACTCTTTCAAGCCCTACGAAAAGCACCGAAAATGGAGTGGACAGAAGAATGTGAAAAAGCCTTTCAGGGGCTTAAAGATTATCTCTGATCGCCTCAGCTACTAGCTAAGCCACAAGTGGGAGAAGAACTCTACATCTACTTGGCGGTCGCCCCGCATGCAGTTAGCGCAGTCCTTTTGAGGGAAGATAACGGAATTCAAAAACAAGTCTACTACACAAGTAAAATCCTTCACGAAACGGAGTCAAGATATCTGCCTCTTGAAAAGTTGGCTTTCGCTCGTGTCACATCCGCACGGAGATTGAGGCAGTATTTTCAAGCCCACAAGATCACAGTGTTGACTGATCAGCCGTTAAAGCAAATTCTTCACAAGCCTGAAAACTCCGGACGCCTAGCCAAGTGGGTGATAGAATTAGGCGAGTTCGATCTCACCTATAAACCCCGAACGGCAATCAAGGCTCAGGAAATCTTGGCGATTTCATCGCGGAATTAACTTTTCCGCAAATAGGGACGAACCCCCGTCACAAAACCCAGAAGAAAGCCCTAGCATCCCATGGTCCTTATATGTTGACGGATCAGCAACGGAAGAAAAGTCAGGGGCAGGTTTCGTCCTTTATTCTCCTTCTAAGTGGAAAATTGCGGCGATGATCGAAGTTCCAATTCGAAAGCAACCAACAATGAGGCCTAATCAAGCCCTCATCGCAGAAATGTGATGCACAGCGTGGCATTCCAAAATTCAGAGGCGACCACCGCATTTACACCAATTATTAGCCCTCGACCATTTGCCATCTGGGGAGTTGATCTTCTAGGACCATTCCCTGCTTCAATTCGGCAAATGAAGTTTCTAATAGTCGCTATTGACTACTTCACTAAATGGGTGGAAGTTGAACCCTTGGCCAAAATCACGGAGAAGGCTTGTCAGGGATTCTTATGGCGAACGGTTATCTGTCGATTCGAATTCGGTGCCGCTTTCATTTTCGATAATGGGCGACAATTTGATAACAAGGCTTTCAAAAGCTTTTGTTGAGCTTCGAATTGAATCCGGACTAACGCCTCGTAACACATCCTCAAGCCAACGGCCAAGTAGAAGTGACGAACCGCACCACTTCAAACACCGAAAACTTCGGGTATCCGTAAATGGGACCAACTGGGTAGAAGAAATCCCGAGCCCTTTGGGCCTACAGACAACAACAAGAACTCCCTGGGGAGAAACCCCATTCTCTCACTTATGTGGCGTAGGTCATCATCCCTCGAGAAATAGGAATGCCTACCTTGCGGACAAAGAAACTTTCTCATCAGAAGAGAATGAGAAAAAACTCAGAGCAGAACTTGATCTACTCGAAGAACGGAGAGAAGCTGTGGAAACAAAGGCAGCCATCTATCGTCAGAGAGTAAAAAGGTTCTATGACACAAGGGTAAAAAGGGTCTTCTTCCAAATCGGCGATTTAGTCCTACGGGAAAATGAGTTTCATGGAAATAAAAGTCGAACGGGGAAACTAACTCCCAACTGGGAAGGCCCTTACGTCATACAAAGAATCGTCCGAGCGGGTACCTATTATCTAGTAAATATGGACGGAAAAACGCTCAAGCGTCCATTCCATGCTGAACACTTATGACGCTACTATCAGTAAATTCTGTAGCTGTCTCTTAAATTTCATGGAATAAAGCTCAAGCCTTTCTCATTCTACAAAGATGCGGTGAAATTCCCATCCTACAAAAATATGGCGAAATTCCCATTCTACAAAGATGCGGTGAAATTCCCATCCTACGAAGATGCTGTGAAATTCCCATCCTACGAAAATGCGGTGAAATTCCCATTCTTGGAAGATAAGTCGGAATTATCCTGTAAGGATAAACGACAACTCTTATCCAAAAAACATGGGGCAAAAATCCCGATCGAAATATGAGGCAACAATCTCATTTATGAAGACGAGTACCTCACTCAACAGCTTAAAGTCCCATGATTGGACTAAGAACTCGTTACGAAGCTTATCTTACAAGCCAAATGAGGAAGGAAGAAGTTTACAAAGGACTTCAGAAAATACTTCTCATGGTTAAGGATAACCGTCACTCGGAAATAAATCTTCACCAAAATAAAGGTTTGCTTTTTCATTCATACGAATAGAAATTACATTCCAGATGATTGCGAATTTACAAGAACATTTCTCAAAAATGCTAAGAACATCCTAAGAACTAGGAGCCTCGAGGCAGCTAGCTGCTTCTGGAGGAGCTTGGGTTGAAGGCTCCGAGGGGGCGGGGGCAAAAGCCTCTGGGGTCTTAATAGTTTGTCTCTCTTTTAGCTCCGTGAACTTCTTCAAAACTCCCGCCAGCCCCATGGACAAAACCTCCGTAGGAGGGATATGACAGCCCACCTGTTGTACCACCGAATAAATGCGGGTGGCCCCTTCTTTAGCTTTGGCCAGTAGCGGGCGACCTCCTTCTCTAATTTATCCGCTCGCTCTACTAAATCCTTGATTTCTTGCGAGTCGGAGTTAGGAGTTGTCAGTCGGGAAGCTAAGTCTTCTTTAAGTGTGTCGCGCTCCCCCTTTAGCTCTTCCAACTCCTTTGAGCAGTGACAAGTTCGACTTTTTCGACTTCAGCTCCCATCAGACTTGACTTGCCCTCTCGAGTAGATTTGAGTTCCTTCTCCAAACTGTTAGAGTTCTCCTGCAACTTTTTAACATTCTCCTAAGCAGTAAGAAGGGAACCCTCAGAAATAGACAACTTGGCCGCCAAATCGTCCTTCTCCTTTCCCACAACAGCCAGTTGTTGAAGCCACTCTGCTTTATCCTTCCCAAAAGTGTGGATAATGGTGAGCTGCTCTTTGTTTTTCCCCTCCAGGGCCGCCACCCTAGAGTTCAATTGGGCGATTTCCGCCCTACACGCTTCCATCTTTGCCGAATCGTCTTGGCAAAGATTGCCGACTCGGTCCACCCAGTGCGCAGTCTACAAAATAACAAACAAATAAGTTAGTAGCATTAATACCGAGCCAAAAAGTAAAACTAATACGAGGATAATCCTCACCAGCATGACCGAACGGAATAGCTGAGAAATGGCCTCTTCCCTTCCAAAATTTATGAAGTTTGGAGGAGAGCCGCTCAGCCTCATTGCCATCAAAATGTCTTTACGGAAGCGGCATAACGAAAAGGGACGTCTTCGGAGGGCACCCCCTTCTCTTGAGGAGCCGGTCCCCTTAAGACCGAGTCCGCCACCCGCAGTTTATCCAGGAGAGCCGCTTCTCCTACCTCCGCCTAAAAAATATAACCTAAGTTAAAAGTTCTGAACGAAGCACGAAGCACCCATATAAAATATGTGTGTGTAGAAATTCTCACCTCTATAAGAAGGATATCCTCCGGCCGGCTGAAAGAAGGACCCTCGGAAATCGGGGACAAAGCCGAACGGACTTCTTCCCGCGAACCTCTTCCTGAGGCACCTCCGCTTGTTCTTCTGCAATTCCGGGAACTGATGCGTCCTCGGAATTCTTTTTCTTTGTCCTCCTCTTCCGTGAGGACCCGGCACCAGGGTCACTTTTAACCCCTTTCTTGGAAGAGTCAGTCTCTTTTCTCTTCCTTTTCTTCTTCTCCTCTTTGGATGTATCAGCACCTTGGCTAGATACCACTTCTTTCTTTTTCCGCCCACGAGCCAAGGGCGGATGAACTTCACCTTCGAAAGAAGCCAGAAGACCCTTAACATAGCTCAAGTCTTCGTCTTCCATCGGATTTTCTGCAAAACAAATTCCGAATAAGGTTAGACATCACAAGCCAAAATCAAACCAAATTAGGTAATGCAATCCGAGTCCTACCAGTAGACACTATTTAATGACACTTAATGAGGTTTTCCTTGGTCAAAATCCTATCCATATAAACTTTGGATAGCCCCATCATTGACTTAAGAAGATTTCCCTCTTCTTCCGACATCTCCTCACAAGTAATGTCCGCACGGGGAACCTCCCACCTTGTTCGGATATCCCACTCAGATTTACATCTAACAAAGAAAAACTTGCTCTTCCATCGCTTAATGGAAGAAGGAACTTTCCCTAGAAACTTTCTCCCAAGGCGAGCCGAGAAATAATACCAATCGGCATTAGACTCCAAACAAGGACTAAATAACAAAGTGAACCAAAGACATAATGGATTTACCCCGTAATTCTTAAAAACCATAACAAATCCGTTGAGCAGCCTCCAAGAGTTCGGAGTTAACTGCGAAGGACACAAACGATATTCCTCTAGGATCGCCTTAGTAAAATCAGGAAAAGGAAGCCTAAGTCCGCCTAGCAATGCATCCTGATAGACAGCTATCTCCCCCTCCCTGAGAGCACTCGCCCTCTCCCCTGAACAAGGAACCCTAACCTCGAATAGAGAGAGGTCTATCTCATATCTCTCTACTAGGTTATCTACATCCTTCTGCCCTAGAAGGCTTATGAACGTGATCCGACCCCTACCCATTTGCCCTAGAGGCGGTGAACCCACTTGAACCCCCTGAACTGAACGCTTCCAAGTTCGCCTGAATCGCATGTAAACCCTAGGGTTGGACGGAGAAGGAATCAAAGGCTCATGAGAAGAACTAGAGGAGGAAGATGCAGCACTAGCCATTACCTTAGGAAAAGAAAAAGACAAGAAAAACGGAGAAAGCTCAAAACCAGGGCTCGCCGGAGAAGAGGAAACCTGAAGAAGAAGATGCGATTCGATTTTTCAAAACAACCTTTTTCTCGCACAGACGATTTCAGCTTATATACAAAGGCAACGTAATCCATGGCCGTTAGATCTCGTGGTTATATTCCGACGTAACCGTTGAACCAAGGGTCCACAACCGGACCGCTCAAATAACCATCATTACACCTCCCTCAAAACAGCCTCAAAATTACGCCCACGCCAAGAATACCAAGCGCCACCGACACACATAGAAAGCCACGCTCATCACCCATCATGACGTTGACAAACGCCAAGACGCCGCAAGCATCGCCGCGCCACTATCCCCTTTTTAATGCTAAATAGTAGGGACACGTGTCATCTTAGGGAGCAATGAGCGTTACGTGGAAGGTAGAGCCTCAGAGCATATGAGACAAAGCACACACTCCAAACATAGGATCGCCGGTGAAGGCCTCTATAAAATGCCAAAGGATTTATAAGCAAAACGACAAACGTCATTTATTCAGGTTACATGACGAACGCAAACAAAACAAACATAACAAAAACACATTTTCCGACGGATTAAAGCTAAATATCCATAGAATTCGGCCCGAGGACACGCTGGATAAGACTCTCGAGAAGAGACACACGGACTTCCGCAAACTGCCACCGCCTGGCATTATTACTAGGAGAACTGGGTTCGGCACGGGGGCGAAGGTGGGGGCCCACCTCTCTGCGGCCGGAGTCGTCTCCGAACATCTCAACTTCGAAACGCATACCCCCTGCATCAGTAAAAGTTAATAGGTCCCCCGCTTCCACGCCGTGATCGACATGAAAAGCTTCCCACCCCAAGGCCGATGCTCATCTCACCTACCCTCACAATCAACGTAATAGCCAGGCCATACACAGCCGTTCGGACTTACCAAGTGGATCACTCCAGTCCTTAGTTCCGATAGATGCTTGTAAAAAGAGCTGGGAATTCGTAAGTGTCGAGAACATTGAGAAAAAGTAAAAAACTTATAAAAAGACAAGCGCTGGGCCATGATACAAAGATACAAGAGTACAAAAGATTTCTGCCCAAACTCGCCATCTATACAAGCCCTTAAATAGGAGAACCTATCGACACTAAAGACGAGAATTTCGGAACAAAAATCCACCTCGATAACAGCGAAAGGATAACACAGTAAACGTCGGTCGCCTATGCCAACTAAGAACAATACTTGTTCTCGAACCAAGCAAAACGTGCGGTTAACTCACCCCTCGCTCAGATTTTTCGAACAAATACACTTTGGGGGGGGACTAGTGTTACGGATATATTTGGTGAAGACAGGTGTCATTGACCTAAAGGACCACCTGCTCCTTTGACCACATGGCAATACCACCACCTTTGCACAATTCCGTTCGGCAAATAACGTGAGGATTCAATCCTACGAACAAGTCCGTCGGAATTGTAGCAACCCTCTTATACAGTATGGAGGTAGGGAAAGAGAGATAAATATCTAACGCCCCATAATAAGTAGGCCTTATCCACTTGCTACAAAGCGATATTTATTCTATTTTACCTACGTGGCATCTACGCTGTAGGCGCCAGATATTTTCCTACCGCCTTTTAGGAGATATTTACCTAACTCACCGGCCTTACCCCACCGCCTTTCAAGATATTTTCTTGCCACCTCATGTGCTCTCATTCACCTCCTTATTCCACCGCTTTCCCTAACCGCCTCTAAGGTGCTATAAAAGGAGAGCGGTAATAGAAGAAAAAGGGGATCCAAAAAATCAACACACAAAAGAATTGTCTAAATCTAAGACTCTTTACTCCAAGCTTTCTCGACTTAAGCATCGGAGTCAATCCCGGCAGAGGCCCAATTAGATCTTTGCCTCTCTCATTTTACATGTGTTCGGCCTATGGGTAATTCCGATCGGAGTTTCGTGGATGTTCTCTCAAGGCCCCTCGCTCAGTAGCGTAAGTAAGCGCCCACACACCAACTGTAAATTTTAACCGTTGGTCGAAAGCTGAGGTCAGATCACGAGGCAACAGTAGCCAAAGCGTGAAGTGGACCAGTTTTTGGCATCAACAATATATATATATATATATATAGAGAGAGAGAGAGAGAGAGGCCCAATTGGGCTCAACCCGCCGGTTCAACCCGGGTGACCCGGCGGGTTGAACCAGGCCAACCCTACCGACCCGGCTGGTCACGCGGGTTGGGAAAATCCCAACCGAAGAACCCGCCATCAGAAGGCCGATTACGGTTTCCTACCGCCCGCCGGGTCACCTGACCCGGCGGGTTTTGCCGGGCCGGTTCCGGGCTCAAAGAGGCCCGTGCCCCCCTCTACCGCCAACCATCAGGTACAGAAGGAAATCGATCATGGGCGAAGGTCGTCAAAGCGAGCCACCAGGAGGAATCAATCTTTAAGCCTGGACCATTGTTGAATCAATTGATGGCGTCTGTCAAAAATATTGTCACATTGAATGAAGATTTGGTACATCGGATACAAAAGAAGATGAAGAGCAGCCTCTACGGCAAGTTTTTGTGGAGGCCACCACCGCTGGAGGTGGTCAGAAAAACCTTGGGGAGAGTATCGGAACCGCTAGGCGAGGCAACAATTGCGGACATGGCAAATGGTGTTTTCCTAATTCGCTGCTCTTCGGAAGAGATGATGGAGGAGCTCCTGGAACAAGGACCGTGGACGATAAATGGACTAACCCTTCATCTGCTAAGATGGAAGCCAAACTTCCAGGCTTTCTATGAAAAACTTTCGTCAACAACGATATGGGTTCAACTATATAACCTACCTCCTGAGTATTGGGATGTGGAATCCTTAGAAATACTGGTGGGATCGCTCGGAAGAGTAACAAAGGTGGATCTCACAACACGTGTGGTGGATCATGCAAAATTCGCTCGGGTTTGTGTTGATATTGATCTAACTACACCTCTAGAAAGAGGAATATGGATCAACATTCCTGGAAAACCAGTGTTCATCCACTTCTATATGAAAAATTACCCACTTTCTGCTACAAATGCGGGGTAATCAGCCATGGTGCAGAAAAATGCCAAAAGCCGGCTTCTGGACGTCGGTCGAAGGCTCCGAGTCTGAAGTGAGTGGTCCAACCCCAACGGGGTAGGAGAAGACCACAGATGATGTTGGAGCAATCAACCGGAATACAGAGCTACCTCTGGGCAAACAAAAAGAAAACGAAGTGGCAATGGATGACCAAACAAAAGACCCAGGATACGGACGTTGGATGGAAGCTGGAAGGCGCATTTAAATCGGGAAGGGGATCGTATGATCAGGGCCGGCGCCAAGCACGGCGACGCAGAAGACCGCTGGAGGTGGGGCTAAGGGGACGACGCATCACGCGCTAAGGCTCGTTTACGCATGACTCCCGACCGCTCAATCCGACAAGCGCAGCGGACTGCACACGCGGTCATCACGATGGAGGCAGAGGAGGGATGACCGGTCATGGAAATCGAGGAGGACACAGTAATGGAGCAGGTGTAGCACGTGAGAGACCCAAAGACTATTGTTTCCAACACTCAAATGAACAAGCTAAGCTGGTTTAACCAACTTGGTTTGATCTGGATCAGCCACAGTACAATACTCTTGAATATTTTCCAGAGAAAATAACAGATGAAAAGATGGAGGGATTAACCAACAAACAAATGATCCTGATGACATCATTTGAAAAAGAAAAAGAATCAAGCAACAAAGGCAAGGAGCAAGTGACAAACTCGCCTCATATTGAATCTGATGCAATGGCATTGGCCCAAGCATCAGCAAACCATTCTTCTCTGGTGGAGGCGAATGTAGATTCTCCAAACCAATGAAGACATGGAAGATAATGAAAAGCATACAATGGATGATGAATACATGGAATTTGAAGACATCCTACATCAAAGGAAGGGGAAGCAAAGTATAAAAATCGTCCTGGATGTCAGAAAGATAATTAAGAAAGGCGGGAGAGATCCTGCGGGAAGGAAGTGATTTCCTGTTGAACTTTACCCAACTTCTAATTGTGTTGCTATGAATTTAATGATTTGGAATTGTAGGGGAATCTCGGGAAAGGATACAGTGAGCAGGATATCTGCACTTTTGAAGACTCACCAACTAAATATATGTTGCTTGGTGGAAACCAGAGCAAATGAACCTAGAGTTAATAGATTTTGCAACAAATTCAGCAAGTGGTGGCACTGGGCTGCCATTCCTGCACATGGGAACTCGGGAGGCATAATTGTGCTCTGGAGAAAAGGCAGAGGGTTAATCACCCCAATTGCGCAATCCAGGTATGTTTTACATTTAGTAATAACAATTGAACAATCAACAATTGGTTGGTGTCCATAGTTTATAATAGCCAAATGCTGGAGATGCAAAAGCAAGTCTGGAAAGAACTGGATAGACTTGGAGGAATCAATGGACCATGGTTAATTGCTGGGGATTTTAACACTATTCGGGAGGTATCAGAAAAACAAGGAGGCAATCAATCAAAGGGCACAAGTATGAAGACTGAACTTTTTAATGCGTTTATTGTTAATAACAATCTAGCTGAGCTCAAAGCAATTGGATCAACTTTTACTTGGTGCAATAACCAGCATGGGAGATCGAGGATTTGGGCAAAGCTAGATAGAATATTAGCAAACAATATGTGGTTTGACTACGCGGTCATCATATGTACTCGTGAATCTACCTAGATGTCAATCGGATCATAACCCAATGCTACTTCAATGTAGATTTAACAACACAAAGGGTTATAGGCCTTTCAGATTTAGTAACAATTGGGCTCAAACCTCTGCATGCCAAGACTGCATAAAAGATATTTGGATTCCACACACAAATGGAAACCCTATGCACAATCTTAGCCACAAATTCTGCATGGTTAGGAAAAATCTAATAAAAAAATGTGGAGATCTAAACCAGGGACTAGAGAGCAGAATTAAATTTACTGAGAACCAAATCCTGGATTTAGAAGCACAACAGAACCAAGACCAAAACAACACAGAATTAGTTGGAAAACTAAGGGCATTATACAACAAACAACAAGCACTTCTAAGACAAAACACATCATTTTGGGCCCAAAAATCTAGAAAACAATGGCTTCAAGATGGAGATAATAACTCCAAATTCTTTTACCGTATAACAAAAGCCACGTAACCCACAATAGAATAAATCATATTGTCACGTAATCTTAACCGTATTAATCGACCAATTTGAGGACATAGAAAAATGAATTCATCAAATTTTACTCAAAAATTATGGCAAGCGTGATAGGACTATGGAAATAAACCAACTCAAAGAAGCACTACCTGATGACTTGCCTTCCTTAAATTCAGGTTAACGAGATAGGTTAGTTAGACCAGTGACCAAAAAAGAGATTTTACAAGCTCTTTCTTCAATGCCTAAAGGGAAATCACCAGGGCCTAATGGCCTAAATGCAGAATTCTTCAGGTTCTTTTGGGACACTATTGGAGAATCTGTATCACAGGCTATAATGCACTTCTTTACACACTCACAGATGCCATATAGCTGGAATAGAACCTACATTTGCCTAATTCCAAAAAAACAACAACCCAAAGTGGTTACAGATTTCAGGCCCATATCATTATGCAATATTAATTACAAAATCATTACAAAGATTATGGCCTCTAGATTAAAAGAAGTCATGCATGACATTATAGGGGAAGAACAGACAGCTTTTGTGAATGGGAGAAATAATTTTTACAAGATTCTAATGGCACAGGAGCTCACACACTCTCTAGAGAAGAATACTTTAGACCACCCAATGATGATGCTTAAAATAGACATAGAGAAGGCATATAATGTAGTGAGATGGGAATCTATCTATGTTGTCTTTATGCAAATGAAATTCCCTCAAATCTGGATAGACTGGGTTAAAGCATGCATTGAGACTTCAACTATGGCATTTATTATTAATGGCAAGGTAGGACAATGGTTTAAACCAAAATCTGGACTCAGACAAGGTGACCCATTATCTCCTTACCTCTTCATCTTAATATCTCAAGTCCTCACAAATATATTGAACAAGGTAGGGAACATGGGAATGTTAAAAGGTATCAAAGTCAGCTACAATAGAGAAGTTAATCACTCCCTTTATGCTGATGACCTTTTAATCACATGCAGAGCCACTAGACAAAATGCCAAAACAATTATGTTGTGTCTTAAGATTTACTCTAATTTGACTGGACAAAGACCAAACCTCAAAAAATCTGAAAGTTTCTTCCCTACCTGGCTGAATCTGAGGCTTAGAAGAGCCATTCTGAGAATCCTTGGGATTCATTCCATTTAAATACTTGGGATACTGGATTGGCCACCACAGAATACCTGCAACCTATTATAAACCAATGATTGAGAAAGCAGAGAGACAGCTGGCTCAATGGAGAACTCAATACCTTTCAATGGTTGGGAGGGTAACACGTGCAAAATCCACAATCATGGCCTTGCCAATATATGGTCTCAATGCATATGCAATCCCAGACCTAATCCTAGATAAAATAACACAAATAGTGAGGGGTTTCATATGGCAGAGCTCAAGCAAAAGGAGAGGCCTATACTTAATTAACTGGAAGATCATTTCCAGTGACAAGTCTGAGGGTGGTCTAGGTTTTAGGGATCTAAAGACCATGAGAAATGCAATGCTAGCAAAACATGCACTAGAAATTATGATTGCAGCAGTAAACCTTGGGCACAATTGATGAACTATAAATATGGTAAAATGGAACTGCGTAAAACCAAAGCAATCAGAGAAATACATCATTTATTTACAAATCAATCCTTCAATCTGCAACTCAAGTCAAGAATAGACTCATCATGAATAACATAAATGAGGACACAATGATCACTCAGGATTCTAGGATTTTTTGAGATCCCACTAGAGTACAAGCCTACCTTTATTAACATGAACTATGACATGCATGACATGAGAATTAAAAATATAATGATCAATAATAGTTGGGATTATGAAATTATCTTCGATGCATTTGGCCCTGCTCTATCAGAAATTATTCTGAAAACACAGGTTAACCACAAGATGGCAGCAAATACCTGGAAATAGCTACCTGGGACTTTAGGTACATCCCTAACCATATCCATTTATAAAGAACCTAATAGACACGAGGATATACAGATCTGGAAAGAATGGAAGGCTATGTGGAAGCTCAAGGTAGCACCAAAAATTAAATATTTTTTGTGGAGAGTTTTTATGGAAAACTTCCAACAAAAGAGTATCTATACTGCAGGGGTATGGGGCTTGAGGAGCCTTGCCCCAGATGCAAGCTACAAAAGGAAACTATGGCTCAAATGTTCATTGATTGCAGGTGCTCACAGATGATATGGGAAGAAAACAGAGTGCATAGCATACTGGAACACAAAAACACACTGAGCAGAGAAATTTTGCAAGGAGAATGGATGATTGACAGGGGACAAGAAACATAGGAGGAAAAGGAAGAAGAATGCAGCAAATTAGCATATATTCTTTGGTATATTTGGAAATCAAGGTGTTCCTTTATTTTCAAAAACCAGAAGATGCACACTGGGAGAATTATTGATCTGGGAATCAATGTAGCAAAGGAATACATAAACAGATACCCAGATATTAATTCAGCTGCAGAAAAAAAAAGAGCAAAATTGGGAAAAACAAAATTACCAATACTCCATGTGGACCGATGCATCAAAGAATAAAACAGGTATGGAAACTCGTATAGCTTACATAATCCTTACTAATAAAGGAAATCTCCTCAGACAGTGTAATCAAAGACAAAGGAAACAAACACAATATTGGAAGCAGAAATGAAGGCAATTCAGAGAGGATTAGAAGAATTAACTCTTATGGGGGCAAAGGAAGTGGCCGATCTTCATCGACAAAGACAAATGCAGCAGAAGGCTAACAAGCTTGGTGAAAAATACAGAAGAAGATTGGAGAACAACTGACACAAATAGAAGATGCAAAGCCCTCCTATCAATACTGAACCACTGGGAAATAAGATATACTCCAAGGGAGAAGAATAGAATGGCCGACGCAATGGCCAAAAGGGCAAGGCTCACAGGAGAGGAGGAAAAATTCACTAGCGAAGAAGCATTGCCAGAACAGCTGGAAGACTTGATAATATGCTTGCAATCTAATGCTTTTAAATATTTTGATTACTAATGTATTCGTTTAGTCTGTAACTCTTATTTTACCAAATTCATTTTCTTGATCAATTAGAATAGGTACCACAACTTACTTGATCAATTGCTTATCTTTTATCCAAGTTGTGGCACCTATTCTAATGGATAAAAGATAAGAGAGTGATAAATTTGTGAATTTGAGCCAGATCCAAATGCTCCAGCCAGATTGGTTGACAGGTTTGGCTTTGTGAAGTAAGATCAGACTAACTCTCCAAAAGGCTTTAAGAGCAAGCCCACCAATGAACATGAGAGGTATAGCTTGCATGATCAGATCTGTTGTTGTATGTTATTGTTATGATCTATTGCTTTCTTTCAAAAAAAAAAAAAAAATTGATAACAACTTGCTTCTTTCAATCTTTGCTCTTTTCCTTTTAACTAGTGATTTTTATTGTTCATTGGTATTCTGACTTTTTCAAAGAAGCATATGATATTTTTCATGATGTTTGCAATCGCTCACACTTTGTCGTATATTTAGTTATCTCCACTACTCTCATGTTTTGAGTATAAATTTATCATCAAGACGCTTAAAAATCTTTTATTTACTATAGGTAATTAATCACGTGTCTACTTATAATGGAAATTCTCATTTAGGAGATGTATCTCATCCTCCTCAAAGTGCAAAGAATATTTATGAATTTCATGATTATAGACAAATTATTCTACTTATTTAGTGTAAGTGATTATTTCTTGTGTGTTTTATTGCCTTAACTTTTAAATAAGAATCATTCTATTAGTGTAATTTAGTTGTTGGAGCACAGTTATGCAATACTATTGATTATTTGCACCTTCTCTCTGTAAACTGCTTTTGTTAATTTGATTTCAATGCAGGCAAGTTGATGAAACAACTTGTTTGCAATCTTATGCAATAGATACTCTCTGAGTCTCTGTTATTTGTTATGTGAATGCAGACCAAACCACTCAAGGTGCAAAATTTTCACCTTGTTTGATGACTGCATGCCTACTGTTGTCCTTCTGCATCCCTTCTTTGTGGTCCTTCTTCCAAATTCTCAAATAACATGGTGTGTTTCTAGATGTTCTTGTGAATTTGGAAAATTAGAAAACCACCAAACTGTGAATTACTTAACTATTCTACTGCATGTGTAGTTGTTTTCTAGTGTTGGCACTCTTCTACTAGAGAAGAATATTCTCCAAAGACCATCATTCCACTTAAACACGACGAAATAGCGAAATGGCAAAATGGTTCAGATTCAAGCATGAAAGGAAGCTAGCAATCTGCAAAACGGTTTTTAAGGGTATGCTAGTGCTTCTTTTTCAGAAAGTTTTTGTGGCCAATTGCTTGTCCAATGACTCCAAACAGTTCTATTGAGGACTATTTCCATGCAACCATGCTCCACTGACAGTACTACCAATGACCCACAAAGCATGAACTTTGAATTTGGAAGGGGAACACTAAGCTATAATTATGTCTTGTTGAATTCCAATTGGAGAGACCCACCCTTTGCCCTTTTATTTTGGAAAGTTACTCTTGTGTTTGAAGAATGGTATCTACTGATTAAACCTGGAGAAGAGTTTGTGAGGCAAGAGTTTGTGAAGGTTGTTCTTTGTTAAAGAAAACAATTAGAATCTTTCATTTAATTATATTTCTTGAGTGTTCTTGCTGCCTTTCCTTCCTAAAATCTATTGTAATATCTATCAAGGAGGAAAGGAGGGTCAAAAAATGGAAGAAAATGATTGGTGTTGGTGGGAGCGATTGGAAGCATTATGTTAGAAGGAAGTTTGGAGAATCACAGTTGTCACTCTTGTAAGCATAATTTTAAGATTGTTTGTTTTATCCATCTATGTGTTTGTGTGTGGCTCTTAGAGAGTGAAAAAAAGATAAATAAGTTATATATTTTGTTGATGCCAAAAACTGGTCCACCTCACGCTTTGGTTACTGTTGCCTCGTGATTTGGTCTCAGCCTTCGACAAACGGGTTAGATTTATAATTGATGTGGACGCTTACTTCAGGTTTTGAATGTGAGATGCTCTGGAATACCATATACTCTGGATGGATATATGGAGGCGATCGGATTGGAGAGGACGATCGGAATTATCCAACTGTTTCGGGATACTTGAGGGAACCTGTAAGAAGGAAAAGGAGGCGATCAGAATTGGGCCTTTCTGCCCAGATTTAACTCTGATGATTAAGTCAGAAAACTTGTGAGAAGGAAGTCTTAGACATAAGTTAGTTCTTTGTGTAATTTTTTTAGATCCTCTTCTTACTACCATTGTTCTTCTTTTATAGCAAATTAAAGGTGGTTTAGGAAAATATCCCGAAAGGCGGTGGGAAAGGCGGTGAGTAAATATCTCCTAAGGCGGTAAGAAAATATCTCATAAGTCGGTAAGAAAATATCTGCCTACTGTGTAGGTAAGTAGAAAATATTTGCCCACTGTAGAGGCAAGTGGATAATATCTACTTACTGTAGAGGCGTTAGATATTTTCCTCCCTAGGTGGCTATGAGCACCTTATGAGACAGGCTTTGGATAAGAAGGTTGCTATAATTCCGATCAGATTTGTTTGTAGGGTTGCACCCTCATTCTTATTTGTCGGTCGGAATTTCGCTAGAATATCTGGTGATATTGCCACGTGGCCAGAGGAACGTGGCCCTGTGCGTGACAAGCGGCTATTTAGGTAGGTGACACGTGTTTCACCAAATATCTTCGTAACACTAGTCCCCCCCAAAGTGTACTTGTTCGAAAAATATGAGTGAGGAGTAAGCTAAGCGCACTCTTCGTTTGGTTCGAGAGCAAGTATTTTTCTTAGTTGGCAAGTCTATATAGGTGTAGATATTTGTTTTTAGAATGGTAAGGCGCATGTGCTTTTAATAGGCGACTGACACTTGCTGTGTTGTCTTTTCGTTGTTTTGAATCGAGGTAGATTTTTCTCCGGAGTTTTCGCCTATAGTGTCAATAGGTTTTTCTATTTACGGAGCTTGTATGGATAGTGTTCTTTATCTATTCTGTTTTTATCATTGTACAATGGCTCTTCTTCAGCGTTTATCTTTTTTCAAGTTTTTCACTTTTACTCAATCTTCTCGTCATTTGCGAATTCCAACTTCTTTTTATGAACATCTAGAGGGCTTGAGGACCGAGTCGCTCATCCGTAAGTCCAACGGCCCGTATGGCGCTCTTCCGGCCGCTGGACGTAGATATAGGTGAGATCCGCTTTGAGGAAGGGTGAGAAATCTTTCATGTTGATCACGCATGTTGAGGCGGGGATCTTCTAGTTATTACTTATGCAGGGGCATGCGCCTTCGGTTGAAATATTCGAAGCTGCATTCCTCGCCGCAAAGTGGACCCCAATCTTCGCCTACATGCTTTGCCGGGTTTCCTAGCGATGATTTACTCAGGACAAATGTAATGGGGAAGTCCGTGCATCTCCTCCGAATCTTATCCGAGCGAGTCCTCGGATGGATCTGTGGACTATTGACTAGGGAATTCCGACGGAGAATAATGTTTGCTAGGGCTTGTTGTTTTTTTTTTTTTTGCAACTATCTTTGTAACATGAATAAATAAAGTTTGTCGTTTTGCTCATAAATTCTTTGGTATCTTCAAGAAATAATCGCTGGTGATCCTATGTTGGGATGTGTGTTTTGTCTTTCATGGTGTTGGCTCTATTTTGTATATTGTACAATGCCTATTATTCCCTGAGAAGACACGTGTCTCATAATCGCTTCACATTAAAGGGAGAAGGTGGCGCTGACGTGACGCTGGGCGCGGCGCTGCTGTCAACATCATGATGGGCGCGGCTACATATGTGTGTCAGGCGGCATTTGGTATGCTGACGTTTAGGGTGGGATTTTGAATCGTTTAAGGAGAAATAATGATGGTTATCTGAACGGTCCGGATTTGGAGACTTTTGGTTCAACGGTCCGATCGGGATATAGTATTAGGATCTAACGGTCAGGGGTTTATCTTTCTTTCCTACAACCAGGCGGAGAAGGTTTATTTCGAGATAGCGTTTTCTTTTAAGACTTCTTCTCCGGCGAGCTCTATTCCTAAAGTTTTTGCATTCTTTCACCCCTTTTTCTTCTAAGGTAATGGCTAGTGATTCTAGTGCATCTTCTTTCGCTAGTTCTTCTCATGAAACTTCTCATGGAACTGTTACTTCCCAACCACTTTTGATTCCTTCTTCGTCTGAACCCCTAGTCTCTGTCGTGATTCCAGGCGAGTCTAGGGATGTTCCGGTCCAGGGTTTACGGGTTCATCCTGCTTCTAGAGCGATGGGTAGGGGGTCTGATACCTTCATAAGCCTCCTGGAGCAGAAGGATGTTGATAGCTTGGTAGAGAAGTATGAAATAGATCTTTCTTTGTTTGAGGTTAGGGCTCCATGTTCTGGGGAAAGGGCAAGTTCTCCTAGGGAGGGGGAGATAGCCATCTACCAAGATGCGCTGTTATGTAGTCTTAGGATTCCTTTTTCTAGTTTTGCCAAGGCTATCTTAGAAGAATATTGTTTGTGTCCTTCACAATTAACTCCGAACTCTTGGAGATTGTTCAATGGTATTATCATTGTGTTGAACAATTATGGGGTAAATCCGACTGTTCGTTGGTTCCGCATGTTATTTAGTTTACACCTAGAGTCTAATGCCGACTGGTATTACTTCTCACTGTTTCGAGGGAAGTTTCTAGGCAAAGTCCCTAGAAACGATGGAAGAGTAAGTTTTTCTTGTCAAAAGTAAATTCGGGTGGGATGTCCAAATAAGTGGGAGGTTCCCCTGACGGATATCGCTTTGTGAGGAAATGACAAAAGAAGAGGATGTTCTCTTTAAGTCAATGGCGGGATTTTTGGGGTTTACATGGATACTTTCTAACCCAGAAAATCTCCTCAAATGTCGCTTTAATAGTAGTTTCCGTAGGGTTTCTTTATGTACCCAACCTAGTTTAATTTTGAGTCGCGATGTCTAATGTGCTTCGAATTTATTCTTGCAGGAAATCCAATGGAGGATGAGGATTTGATCTTGCTTAGCATCCCCGCCGCTGGCTGGGTGAAGTTCATCCGCCTCTTGCCTCGTGGGCTAAAGAAGAAAGAAGTAACTTCCAAAGAAGCAGCCGAGTACCTCCAAGGAGGAAAAGAAGAAAAGGAAGAGGAAAGATGTTGATTCATCAAAGAAGAGGGTTAAAGGCTTAATTGCTGCAGGGTCCTCCCAGGAGAGGAGGACGAGAGGAAGAATTCCGAGGACGTGTCGGGTCCAGGAATTACGGGAGAACAGGCGAATTCGCCTCAGCAAGAGGTTCTCCCAGTTTTAGCGCCAATTCCAGAGGACCTTTTCTCTAGTCGGCCAGAGGATATTCTCCTTAGAGAGGTGAGAGTATACTTCTTCTTAAAGATATCTATTGTTCCAGTAAGAATTTTTGACTTAGGTTTTTTTTTATAGGTGGAGGCAGGAGAAGCAATTCTCTTGGACAAGCTAAGGGAGGTAGATTTAGTTCTGAAAGGACCGGCACCTCAAAGAAAGGAAGTGCCTTCAGAGGATATCCCTTTTTCGGGATGCTGCGTCTGTGAAGAACATTTTGATGGCTATGAGGCCTGAATCATTCTATACCAAACTTCGAGAGGCTGGAAGGGAAGAGGCTACTCAACAACTTTTTCGTTCAGTTATGATGGTGAAAGCTATACTTGTACTTCTTTTATTCCTTCGTTCCATTTAGTATTATTGCTTACAATTTATTTTTTATTCTGTTAGACCGCTCAATGGGCGGATCGAGTTAGCAATCTTTGTCAAGAAGACTTGACAAAGATGGAGGCGAGTAAGGCAGAGATTGTCCATCTAAGCTCTAGGGTGGCAACCTTAGAGGAAAAAGAAAAGGATCATCTTGCCATTATTCGTACCCATGAGCAAGATAAGGCCGAGCGGCTTCAACAGTTGGCCGCTATGGAGAAAGAGAAGAATGATCTTGCGGCCAAACTTGTTAATTCCGAGGGCTCTCTTCGTACTACTGGGGAGAACATCAAGAAACTACAAGATGAATCCAGCAGTTTGAAAGAGGAACTTCAATCCGTTCAAGCTAAGCGAAATGGGCCCATGGGAGCTAAGGTTAAAGATTGCCGAAGCATCACCGGCCGCCCGTGACCGAAATGGAGGGAAGTTAAGGGGAAGCGGGACATGCTAAAGGAAGACCTAGCTTCCAGGCAAAAGGTTCCTAAATCCGACTCGCAAGAAATGAAAGATTTAAAAGAACGAGCGGATAACTTGGAGAGGGAGGTCACGCGGCTTAGGGGGCGAGCAAAAGAGGGGGCCACACGCATATACTCATTGATACAGCAGGTGGGTCATCATGTTCCTCCTGCGAAAGTTCTAGCGATGGGGCTTGCTAGAGTCTTAAAGAAATTTACGGAACTGAAGGAATAGCAGATTATAAAGACTCCAGAGGCCCCTACTCCAGTCTCATCTGAACCTCTAACTCATCCAACTCAGACTTCCCAAGAAGCAGCTAAACGCCATGAGGGCCCTAGCTCTTAGGAATTTTTTTATGAAATGTTTTTGTGAAGATTTTAAGCACTTTGTTGAATGTAACTTCCACTTATATGAATGAAATACACACCGTTATTTGGTGAAGTTTTATTTTCGAGTCATGGTTACTTTTAACCATTTAAGAAATCCTTCGCCAAATCCTTCTTCTTTTTTCATTGGGCTTGTGTGAGTTCTTCGCTTCTTAGTCCAATCGTGGGACTTTGCTTTGCTGAATAAGATCCTTGTCTTTGTGAATGAGATTGTTGCCTCATATTTCGATCGGGATTTTTGCCACATACTCTGGATGAGAATTGTCTCTTATCCTTGTAGGATAATTTGTTTTTGTCTCATCTTATAAGGACGAGAGATTTTTTGTCTCATCTTTTAGGGATGGGATTTTCACCTCATCTTCATTTGGGAATTTCTGAACACAAATTTAAGTTTTATTTCATGAAACATTTGCTACAGAGCTCACTGATAGTAGCGTCGCAGTGTTCAAAGATGAAATGGATCGCTTGAGCTGCTTTTTCCTTCCATATTTACTTTCAGATAATAAGCGTCAGCTTCTGACAATTCTCTCAGATGATGTAAGGGCCTTCCCAGCTAGGGAGTTAGCTTCCCCGCTCGCTTTGTTTCCTCGAATTCATTTTCTCTTAAGACTAGATCACCGATTTGGAAGAAGACTCTTTTTACCCTTGTGTCATAGAATCTTTTACTCTTTAGCTTATAGATTGTCGCTTTTTGTTTCTCGCAGCCTTCTCTTCGCTTCTTCAAGTAGATCAAGTTCCGCCAAGATTCTTCTCATTTTCTTCCATGAGAAAGTTTGTTGTGTCCGTGAAGGTAGGCATTTCTATTTCTCGCTGGGATGACCGCTTCTGCCCCATAAGTAAGAGAGAACGCGCTTCCCCGTGGGGGTTCTTGTAGTAGTTCTGGTAGTTTCCTTATATAGCTTCTGAATTTTTTCAACCCAATTAGTTCCATTTTTGGATACCCAGGTTTTAAGAGCTTGGAGTAAGGTGCGATTCATCACTTCTACTTGGCCGTTGGCTTGAGGATGCGTTACAGAAGTTAATCTAGATTCAATTCCAAGCTCGGAACAAAAACTTTTGAAAGCCTTGTTATCAAACTGTCGCCCATTATCATAAATGAAGATGACCGGAATTCCGAAACGACAGATAATCGTTCGCTATAAGAATCCTTGACAAGCCTTCTCCGTGATCTTGGCCAAGGGCTCAAGTTCTATCCATTTAGTGAAATAATCGATAGCAACTATCAAAAATTTCATTTGCCGAGTCGAAGTAGGAAATGGCCCCAGAAGATCAACTCCCCAAATTGCAAATGGTCGAGGACTGATAATTGGCATAAGTAGTGTTGGCGGTCGTCTTTGGATCTTGGAATGCCGTTGGCAGGCATCACACTTTCGAGCGAACGCCACCTTATCTTGAGTTAATGTTGGCCAATAATAGCCTTATCGCAGGACTTTGTAACTCAAGGCCTTGCCTCCTATATGATCTCCTCCGATGCCTTCATGAATTTCTTGAAGGATGTAGTTGGCTTCTGTGGGACGTAAGCATCGCAAAAAAGGTTGTGTATAAGACCGCTTGTATAAATGTTCGCCAATCATAGTGTACTGAGCGGCTTTATAAGAAATCCGTCTGGCTTCTATCTTGTCGGATGGTGCAGGTCCACCTTGCAGGTAGTTTCTGATGGGATCAATCCAACATGACTCTTCTTCTGCACTTTGTACCTCTCCTACCAAAATTTCAATAGGTTTTGGCCGGAAGGTAATCAGAGGGTTGAAAAGAAGGTTCTCAGATTCCATTAGGTGAGGTTGCTCTCTTTAGATAAAGCGCGGCGCCTTCTTCATTCTCAGGTTTCTGGATGATTTTCTCAATCCTGAAATGAGTGAAGCATGGAACTATTCTTCTACTACCGCCTCGTACTTCTGACCATATTTTCCTCCTTTGTTTCAAAATTCGCCCAAAGGTATGGCCAACGACTAGTCAGCGAAGTCGTAATATACATGTAGATGCTGAATTCCGAGCCCCTGGGAAAAATGTAATCCTGCGATGAGGGCTTCATATTCAGCTTCGTTGTTAGCCGCTCAGAATTGGAACTTGAGAACTGTTGAAACTTTCCACTTAGAGGGAGAGTAAAGGACGAAACTCGCCTCGATTTTTCTTCCTCTATCATTGATCCGTCGACATATAAAGACCACGGAGTAATAGAGCTTTCTTCTAAATCTCGTGACGGGATTACATCATCGCTTATGGGAATAGTTAACTTCGCGATAAAATCTACTAATACTTGGGCTTTGATCGCTATTCGCGGCTTGTAAGTGAGATCAAACTCACCCAATTCTATTACCCACATGGCTAGGCGTCCGGAATTTTCAGGTTTGTGAAGAACTTGTTTTAGCTGGCCGTCACCAATACAATAATTTTTGTGAGCTTGAAAATATGGCCTCAATCTCCATGGATGTGATAAGGGCGAAAAGCTAGCTTTTCAAGTGGCAGATACCTTTGACTCACATTAAGGATCTTGCATGTATAATAAACAAGCTTCAATTCCCTTATCTTCTCTTAACAGATCAGACCGACCGCTCGAGGAGCAGTGGCTAAATAAATATAGAGCTCTTCTCCTACTTGCGGCTTGGCTAACAACTGAGGCGATCGGAGATAATCTTTAAGTCTCTGGAAAGCTTTTTCACATTCTTCTGTCCACTCCATTTTTGGTGCTTTACGCAAAGCTTAGAAGAGTGGGAGATTTTTCTCTCAGGCTTTAGAGGTAAATCTTCCGAGAGCTGCTAGGCGTCTATTAAGCCGTTGTACTTCTTGAAGGCTTTTGGGTGATTTCATGTCAAGAATGGCTTTGATCTTTTCTGGATTTGCTTCTATTCCTCTTTGAGTCAATATAAATCCTAGAAATTTTCCTGATCGGACACCAAAGGCACATTTATTCGGATTTAGGCGCATATTGTAAGTCCGAAGCGACTGAAAGGCCTCTTGTAAATCCGATAGATGCTCGTCGGTTTTTCGACTATTTACCAAGATGTCATCCACATAGGCTTTGACATTTCTGCCAATTTGCTCTTTGAATACTGTACTTATGAGCCTTTGAAAAGTTGCTCCGGCATTCTTTAGACCAAATGGCATCACCTTATAGCAGTAAGTTCCCTTGCTAGTAATAAAAGACGTTTTTTCTTCGTCGTGTTTGGCCATTCGGATTTGATTGTAGCCGGAGAAGGCATCCAAGAAACTTAACATCTCATGCCCTGTCGTGGAGTCAACTAAGTCATCAATTGAAGGTAGAGGAAACGAATCTTTCGGACAAGCTTTATTTAGGTCCGTAAAATCCACCCACATTCTCCATTTTTCGGACGGCCTTTTGACCAGAACGACATTAGCCAACCAGTCTGGATAGTTCACCTCTCGGATAAATCCTTCCTTCAAAAGGGTTGATACTTCTTCTTCCGCAGCCTTCTGCCTTTCTGGGGCGGAATTCCTCCTTTTCTGTTTGACAGGTTTGAACGACTGATCTATGCTAAGGCGGTGTTCAATGACATCACGTTTTACTCCTGGCATGTCCTCTGAGGACCAGGCGAAGAGATCAGAATTTGTCCTTAGTATCACCATGAGGTTTTCTTGCTGTGCTGTTGTCAAATCCGCACAAATCTGCACAGTACGCTCCAATCTAGTTGTGTTCAAAGGAACTATAAGCAATTCTTCAACTGGTGTAGGTCGGAGTTCTTTATCTTCTTGTTCTGCTATTCTGCCAACCAACATGGCCTCTGAAGCTCTTGTTTTGCCTTTATTTTGAGTCGTTCCTTTGAGAGTTGAGGCGTAACATTGTCGCGCCAAGGGTTGATCCCCTCTTACTTCTCCACTGCCACTCTCGGTCGGAAATTTGAGGAGAAGATGATAAGTAGAAATTATTGCTTTTAAGGCGTTGAGGGTTGGCCTACCAAGAATCACGTTGTAACTTGACGACATAAGCACAACTATAAAATTTGTTGTTACCGCTGATGATCTTGGCGAATTTCCTACCGTGAATCGTAATGTGATCATTCCTTCGGTTGTATCACTTCCTCCTGAGAATCCCACCAAGGATGATTTTACGGGGAGTAAGTTGTCCGTGATCGCATCTCATTCTTTCAAAGGCACTCAAGAAGAGAATATCCACCTAACTTCCGCCGCCTACCGTGACTCTTTTTATTTGGAAACCGGAGACCATGATGGCAATGACTAAGATCGCCGCCATGAGGGTGGCGAACCCTCACTGACATCATTATCGTGAAAATGATGGGAGTCATAGGCCGTAGACCTTCTTTGTGGTGCACTTCCGCCTCCCCCGCTCCACTCCTATCATTCGGCATAACTTTTTCGAGAGGCGGAACTTTCACCACCATAACCAGACCACCACTAATAAATCCACCATCTCTCCTTTGCTCCTTCAGCCGCGGAAATCTCGTGTTCCTCTTGAACATCAATGTTGATGTATCGCCTCCAGCTTGTCCCCTTCTAACGACATCTTCTATAGCGCTCATCAAATGAGTACACTTTTCTATGTCATGTCCTTCTAGCTTGATTTAAACTTGCAATATCTCTTACTATTCTTTTGTCGTTCGAGATTCTTTGCAGGTTCTGGCCACGTTAAAATTTTTTGATCCTGGATTTGCATAAGGATATGGCTTCTGGTTTGGTTTAGTGGGGTATGATGATCATATCTTACTATTTTCCCTTCTTTTGGAGGTTCTCTAGGTCAGAGTATATGTCCCCGAGGACGTGTTGAAGATTCCGCATCTTTTATTTTCACTTTTATTGTCCCTACGGGATCCTCCTTCCCTTCGGATTTCTCGTGGACCTCCCCGCTGAAACTCCTCGATGTTTTCTTTCTTCTCGATTTCCGTAGGGATGCGGCGAGCCTCTTCATCCCAACCTCGTATAAATTTCGCTAGAATTGATATACTTTTGGGCTGGATCATGAGGGCGTGGACGGTTTTTGGTGGATCCAAAGCTTTAGGAAAAACTGAAAGGAGAGTCTAGCAAACCCTCCATCAAAAAGGTTACGCCATTCGTGGAACAAGGTCCGCAACATTTGGCCGCTTCATCTATGAAACGCATTGAGGTAGGCTTGAAGTGTTTCACCCCTCGCTGCTTAACGCTGTAAGGGTAGACGGGGTTTTCTTTGCTTTGAATAATTAGCAAAATAAGCCAGAAAGTTTATCCGCTAAAACTCTGAAAAGAAGAAATTGTGCTAGATGGAAGATCAACAAATTAGCTCTGGCGCTTTTCCCTTTAAGGCGGCGGAAAAGCTCGCACATAAGGGCATCGCTGATTCCGTAGCAAAGATCTTTGATCGGAAAGACTTTTAGGGCGACCGGACGGATCAGCTTTTGCCCTCATATGCCATATCAGCGGCCTGAAACCGTTAGGAACTTGTTCATCCAAAGATTTTCTTGATAAAAGGAGAGCCTATATTGGGAACACGCTTATTCGACTTCTCGGGTTTCCTCGAGAGGGCCCCGCTTGTTGTGTTCTTCTATCGACACTGGGAAACGTACTCTGACTATTCCGCTCGTTTTGTGGTAGCTCGCTTCTGGGCCGAATCTGAGGGAGGTTCCGAATCGCGCAGAAGGCGGTCCTTTCTCTCGCTTCCATGGGTACGCGTCCTTGTCCTCCCTCTACTTCCGGATTTGGCTAATGGGGTTGTGGTATATTTGGTGGAATTTGTGTGGGCGGAGCGTGGATGGGCCAAAGTGTGAACGGCTTGAGCCAACTGCTATAATTGTTTCTGCATATTGAGATAAAATGGGATGGGTTCTGGAGGTAAGATGGGCAGATTTTCCAATGGATTCCCCCCATTCCCGCGGGCTTCATCGGGTATTTCGCTGCTAAGCACGTGCTCGCTTGTTCTTGAATTCGCTTAGATTTTCTCGGTAGTCATCATTTCGCTTTTCGTGAAAGGTCCCTACGACGGCGCCAAATCCGTTAATGCCAAAACCGGTCCTCCCTACACTTTGGTTATCATGCTGTTCGTGGATTTGGTCTCACCTTCGGCTAAACGGGTTGAGATTTATAAATTGATGTGGACACTTACTTCAGGTTTTGAATGTGAGATGCTTTCGAATACCGTATACCTCGATGGATATATGGAGGCTTAATGGATAGGATAGGACGCATCAAATTATCCAACCGCTTTGGGATACTTGAGGGAACCTCGTAAGAAGGAAAAGGAGGCGCATCTAATTGGGCCTTTCTCACCTGGGATTTAACTCCGGCGATTAAGTCAGAAAACTTGTGAGAAGGAAGTCTTAGACATAGGTTAGTTCTTAGTGTAATTTTTTAGATCCTCTTCTTACTATCATTGTTCTTCTTTATAAGAAATTAAAGGCGTTTAGGAAAATATCCCAAAGGCGCTGGAAAGGCGGTGAGTAAATATCTCCTAAGGCTGTAAGAAAATATCCTCAATGAGGCTGTGAAGAAAATATCTCGCCACCGTAGGTGGTAAGTAGAAAATATTTGCCCATCAGAGGCAAGTGGATAATATCTACTTACAGAGACGTTAGATATTTTCCTCCCTAGGTGGCTATGAGCACCTTATGAGACAGGTTTTGGATAAGAAGGTTGCTATAATTCCGATCGGATTTGTTTGTAGGGTTACACCCTCATTCTTATTTGCCGATCGGAATTTCGCTAGAATATCTGGTGATATTGCCACATGGCCAGAGGGACGTTGCCCTGTGCGTGACAAGCGGCTATTTAGGTAGGTAACACGTGTTTCACCAAATATCTCCGTAACATATTTTTTTGGGTTAAAGACATTTTTGGTCCCTGAAAACGGGACCAATGTTCATTTTTATCCCAAAATTCAAAATTTGTTCAATATGGTCCCTATGTATTGCATATTTTGACATTTTGGGTCCCTATATATTCCATATTTTGGCATTTTCTTTGGCCCCTATCATTGACGGCCTGGGCCATGTGGAATACTTAAATTTAAATGCATATAATCTTTTATTATTATGTTTAGGTCGTTATTTTGCCGGAGCGGAGTGATAAGTCATAAAGATATGCCGATGTGGACTGGGACAACAAATTTTAAATTTTTGGGATGAAAATGAACATTGACCCTGTTTTCAGGGACCAAAAATGGCTTTAACCCTATTTTTTTCAATGGCAAATTGTAGAACGGATTTGTTCAAATTGTAGAACAGCTTAGTTATAATAATAGTATTGAACTTCCAAGTGAACTTGTTCAATGAGGGATTGCTCGTTGCATTAATTGTATTTTTTTCAATATGCCTTTGTTGAATATTTATTTTTAAATTTATTCCATATGCTTATGAATTTATCGTTATTATAGGGGACCAATAAATAAAAATATTTATTGGTGGCAAATAACTATTATCGAGGGAATAGCTACTAAATAGCTTATGAATGTAAAAAATCAAAGACGGGCAAGTAAGCTCTCGCTAAATAGCTACTTAAATCCCTAGCTAAGTCCTCACCAAGGGAAAGTTGGGCAAGGGAATATAGTTAAGGCATAGCGAGGGAATCCTTTTGGCTTAGGAATATAGTTATGAATAGTGAGGAAACAATTTCCCTCACTAACTAGCTACAAAATTAAGGTGTTAAACCGGCCGACATCGGCAAGACTGGACCCCTGTGCCCAAAGACGGGCAATACTTCAAAGATATATGGCTTCCGCCGCGCTGGCCAAATGTTTTTATTTTTCTTTTTAATTTTTTTTAAAAACATCTTAAAATTTTCTAAAGATTTATAAAATATCAGAAAAAAAAAATCCAAAAAAAATCCTAAAAGATAGGGGAAAAATATAAACTAGAGAAAACTTATAAAAATTTTGAAAAAAATCATAAATTAATCAAATTAGCATTTGAAAAATCTTTTAAAAGAAAAGACAAGTTACATTATTCTCAACTCATATGTTTTTCATTTATCTAAATTACTAATTACTAATGAGAATCTTTTAATATAAAGAAAATCATTTCAATATAGTAAAGAAAAAAAAAATACAATCTTACCAAGTTACTCTTACCATAACTAAAACAATAAAAATAAAAGAATTAAGGAAAACAACATAATATTTAAAATATTAAGTAAATTTCCATATATGCAAAGTTTACGCTGAATAAAGAAAAGGCAAAATTGGCAAAAAGTTGGATAACATGGTATGTTGAGTGGGTAGAAAAAACCAATTTGCTATATATATATATATTAATCTCCAATTTAATTCATTAAATTTCATTTTACTATATTTTAAAAGTAGATAATTTTTAGAAACATAAAAACATAAATAATCAGTAAAACTATGATATTTGAATTTTTATCCTTTGAAATGATCATATCAAAGAAATGTTTGAATAAAAAAACTAATTTTTCTTTATTATAAGAGTATTTGATTTAAAAAAACCGGAGAATAGAATGTCTTATTCCAAAATAAGTTAATAAAATTTTATTCAGGCAAAAATAAAAATTAATACTACAAATATTATACTGAATTTTATTTTTTATTTATAAAAAAATACAAATATTATTATTATTATGGTAAATATTATTTAAACGTTTTAAGTTGGAAATATTAGATTAATTCAAATCTTATATCTTAAACTAAATTTAAATATAAGAAATTTAAAAATAAGGTTCTTTAAATTTAAACTTTAACCAAATCAATTAATTTCTTATTTAAAACAAATTCCTATTATTTCTTACATATGTCAATAGTAGGCTAGTTGGTTAGATAATTGGCTCTCACATGAGAGACCTAGGTTCAAATCCCCAACAAATTTTTTTTAAAAGTTAAAAACTTAATAAAAATAAAATAAAATACAGCCGTGCCGCCAGCCCCCACGCAGGCTCTGGCCAGGCCTGGCCGGGCCGTCCCTGTGGCCGGACCTAAGACTTCATGTCAAGCAGGTATATGCCGTACCATACGTCGAGGTCATAGCCCAAAGATATTCCGCACGACCTGGTCGTAGCCGGGCACGGCCCGGGTGCTGCGTAAAGACTCGGCTGTGCCTAAGTGCGTAGTCCGGGCCGCGCCCGCTTCTGGCCCTACCATTTGACACCTTGAGCTACAGCAAATCCCTAACTAAGTTCTCGGGATCCATCAAAATAGCGACGGAAGATTTTCCCTCGCCATTCCCTCACGGAAAAATCATAATTTAGCAAGGGAAGTTTCCCCAGCTAATTTCCTGTTTTCTTAGGCCCGTCTTTTCCCACTTTTACTCATATCATATATATTTCAATAATTTTTCTAAATTGAAGGAAAAATTTTAAATAATTTTTTAAAACACTATAAAATTAAAAGATAAAGAAATAAAAATAGATTGTTTCGAGAATAATAAAAAGACAATTAATGAGTAATAAACATTTATTAGGGAACTTGTTTAATCATATTAAACATTTTTTTTGTTTATTTATGTATTTATATAAATTCAACTTGCTAATAATCTATAATTCCGTTGGTGATGATTCAAAATTGAGTTGGTGATAGTATCAAATTCGGCCGGTGATAATCCAAACTTCGGTTGGGATTGATAATCCAAAATTCCATTGGAAGTATATAAATATATTTTAATATTTGAAGAAAATAATACTTTTCTACCAACGGAGTTGGAGAGACCACAAAATCCGTTCGTTGAATTATAAAATATTTTATAAAGCACCTAAGTTCCGTGGATTTTTACCAACGGAATTTATGATGTAGCTATCACCCATCGGAATGTTCCGCTGGTGATAAGTATAATATTCCTTTTATTAATATAAGTTTTGAGGTGTCAAATCCTTCCTGTGAGGAAATCCTTCCCAAAAATTAGTCCATGATATTGCTTTTGCCACCAAATCCAAAAAATTCAAATAAAAATTCATCTCATGGATGCTTATAAAGTGCAAGTAACACACATACATTGATATAAAAATAAATTGATATCAAGTCATAGCATCTATACAAACCCCTAGATAAAAGTGTTTAGGCACACATCAATGCATCATAGAATGCAATACATCGCAAGTATCATAAACAAACATCCATGATGCTTCTGCTACATAAAAGAAGGGATAAATCAAGATAAAACATTAAGCAATAGTTTCCCCGAAGTTAAACGCCGACGGTGCCTTTCTCCCCTTCAATCCTTTGTTGAGTTCTTCTCGAATTTGAACGCTGGGCCGACGGTTGCAAGTAAGGTTATCTATAGTGATTGTATAAAGTGGGTCACGTTTTACCAGAGACTCCATCAAGGAGGTCAGAAGTATGTGAGCATGTTACTTATCGCCAGAGTAGCCTACACCTGAAGCTCCGCTTGAACTCAGGCCGCATGGCGTGAGTCGGGCTTCACCGAATGATGATGAGCTTGATGCTTGGGGTGACCCAGGAGACCATGTCACGCCATTTAAATGGATCCAAGTTGTTTTGTTTTTGTTTTTGTTTTTTGTTTTTTTCTTGATCCTTGATTTGTTGTTTTGTTGTAGATTTGAGGATTTGCGGATTAGGGAAGATCTGTGGTTTTTTAAACTTTTAAAAGAGAAAATTTTAGTATTTTTATGTAGTGTTCTTTTGGATCAAGTTATTGTTTTCTAAAATAAGAACTTGTAAAAAAATAAAAATATTGTTTTATTGGTGAAAATACTGATTACAAATAAATTTAAATTCTAAGGCTACATGAGGTCCAAAAGAAAGACCCAAGGATTAGGTTTAGGGCCAATTATATTTTAAGTAAATTAAAAAATATTTTTAATGAAACCCTGTAATGGAAGTGAGGGAGGACGAGGAGGATTTGTGTAGATACGTGTCATTAATGGAGGTGGGAGAACAGCGTGGATATTAAAAGATAAATAAATTGAAAACTCGGTGGTTACAGCAGCATGGTCTCGCTGGTTGTAGAGTGTGGCTACGGGCCGAATTCTAAAGCTATACTTCATTAGATGTGTGGTCAAGACCCGCTTGGCGAGTCAAATTTGTAGACAGTTCGATACGTCAGCTAAAAAGCCGCACCTCCGGGACCCCTACAAGTCTAAATCTACCGCGCTCTGCACCTGGGTAAGTACGGGCCTTAAAGGCATTCCACCTCGAAAAAAAATGACACCAACAAAACCATGTAGGAGGTATGGGCCTTCTCAGCCTTTAACAATCGAATCCTCGACGCATCAAGCTTCAAGCAAGTGGTTCCATCGAGAAAGAAAAGTATATTGGGGTACTCTTTGTTCGAAAGTGTTTCTTACCTCCTTTTATTTAGGATTTATTTTTATTGGGTGTCGTGATAAATCCCTTAATTACAAAGTGACAATCACAGTACATATACGATTACAGTCAAAATAAACTCATTCGGACAATTAATCGACCTTACGCAATGCCATGCATAAGTGACAAGTCTCTAAATAATAATACGGCCAGACCTAAAATGATATAACGCTAGACTATTAATCGCTTTTATTATTAGGGTTCTTTTATGAGATCTCCTATTTGTTCTCCTAGTATGCCTTGAATTTTCTTGCGGCTAAATACCTATATTGTTGTTTAATTCCAAAATTTTCTACCATCCTCTCGATTTACCAATACACATCTACTTTTAAAATTCATACAAATCTAAAACAAAAATTATATTCCTCTAAATTCAAAAGATTTTGTGCTAATAATGACTCAAAAGAAAATAATATATGTTGATAAGACTGGATGAAAACACCCAGTTTGGATTTCTAATATATATTTTTGGTGCAATAATTACGTCTATTTTAAAAATACTTTCTTGTTAAACCAAGCAAAAGACATTATTAATCCTGCTCTATTGCAAGCTCTGTATAAGCAAAACATAGTCATTTTGACAGATTTATTTTGAAAAATAAACCAAACATAAATTAAAAACTAATTTTAATGATTATATTGGAAAGCCAAGTTAGAAAAATGACAAAAAGCTGGTTTCCTTCCACTGTACAAAACAGATTTTAATAAAAAATAAAAAAAGTAAATATACTTAAAATAAACAATTTTTGCAGAGAGAAGAAAAAATAATAGCAAAAAGATAAAAAATAGGTTTCCTTGAGTGTTTGGCCAAGGCCTATCATGGAAATTTGAAGAGGGCCAATGATTGATAGTCTCCAATCGTGTAGGCAGTAGATGAATATGGGCACCGTGTGCAAAAGGTGGCTCAAGCTACGGAACTCCTAACAAGACCCTGTCGTCTGAAAGAGTGCCCTCAAAGTCCAATTAACAAAGGGGACATTTGGATAAGGATCGGAGAAAAGAAGACAGATAGATGGAGAGAGAAAGGGATTGATGTAATGGATATTGTGGTATGGATCAACAGAGATAAATCGAGATACAAACCATCTTCACCTGGCTGGATTTCATCCTCGGCTCCATGCGGCAGTCAGGATCTCGCCATTGAATGGCGCCTGCTGTTTGACTCCTTTAGGAGCTAAGGATTGGAAGAAAAAATAAAAAAAAAACACACACACACGCACACACACACAAAAGAGAAAGAAAGATCGCACGGAAAGAAGTATGAGATTTGTGGAGGGGATCGCTCACAGAGAAAGGCAGGCCGCCGTGAAATGAATTCAAGCGAGAGAGAGAGAGAGAGAGTGAATAATTAGGGTTTCCTTTCTTTTGGCTTTATAGATGTGGCTTGGAAACAGAAAGTCACATGTGACATGAGGTACATCTGGCCTTTCTTGAGGAGTAAAGTTTCTAGCCCACGCAAAATTCAGCCCATAAATCGAGAATGTATAAAAATGGTTGAGAATTCAATTCCGGTTATTAAATTAATATTAATATGGCTGAGATAGGGCTTTGTTTCGGGCCGTCCCAGTCCGGGTCTGGAACGTTGCCCAGTTTGAGGTTGCCTCGGCGCTGGAAAAAAATATAATTATTCTTGATTTTTTTAGATCCCTTAATTTATTCTTGATTTTTTATCATAAAAAAATTAATTTGTTGAGAGAAAAATATGACTCTACATGTGGCGCAAATCTGGTGAGGAGTCTCACAGTACGCAAACCCTCTCGAATGAAGATTCTCCACAACCTCTCGGTAGAAGGGAACACGCCTGAATGGTAGGAGTGCCGCCTGGAAAGGACATGCGCCCTAACAAAACATCAACATAATTATAATTTACTTATTAGTTTTGATACCGTCCGTAACCATGTAGTGGCTAGTCTAACGCAGAGTTGCACATCGACACCTGCTACGTGTTTTGTCCCTTCGTGGATGTGCCTTATCCTACTTCATCCACGAGCATCAAATATAATTATAAATCCATTTATTAGTTTTGTGCAAGAATTCTTAATTTCTTTCTATAATTAATTAATTATGTGGCTCATTAAATTTTTTTATTAAGTAGATTGTGGTAATTTGGTTTTGGTTAAAGATTCATACCATCGTTGTTTTCAAACTCTACCGTACTCAAATTGCCTGACCGCTTAAACCTTGAATCGGACAAATAGCTTCAAGTCCGCTATGTGTGGACCGCGCACCGAAAAGTCAACCTCTGGGCCAAACTCCACTAAATCCTCGACTAACCCTCAAGCGGTTGGACCTAACATGGCGGTGTAATCTGCATTTTCGCTTCCTTTTATCTCATATAAATAAAACGCTTATCGCAGCGGGGTAGATCCTCGTGTCTCGACCGCTTTAACGCCGTGACAACATTAGACCCGGGCCGCCCTCAATGAGGCTATGATCTCCTTCAGCTCTCGCTTTTCACCAAAAATTAAGAAAGAAATTGGGGAAAATCAAAAGAAGGGATAGGATAGTGTAGAAGCCGGGTAAATCCAAGCAGCATGGATAGGATCTAATGAGAAGGAATCGATCGATCACAAAATCGAAGAAGAAGATGGGGGAATTGGGGAGGATGAGTAAGCCACGTGAGTCAAATGTATAGGCATGTTATCGGATCTGCTATGCCTTAACGGATCCGGGAAGCCAGCGAAGTTGTATATATACATGTATTAGGGTTTGTAATTGAAGTGTTCTTTTGTAAAAAGATAACAAAGAGATATGTACCGCCGGCCGGGTGTTCACCATCTCCATCTCCCATCACCCCTTTGGACTTGGTATCAAAGCGGGTTCTCCTCACGGGATTGGGTGTGACTCTTCTCCGCAGCTCGAGCTACCGCGGGATTCGGGTGCGATTCTTCTCCAAGCCGCCAGTACCGTCTTTGGTCATCGCCGCTTCGCTGCTCAAGTATTCCCGCCCCACGCTTCCACCGCTGCGGGTGCTGTCTGGCCGCCCAATCGCTAGGCCTGGCTTGCCGTCGTCCTCACCAAACGACTGCTCGGCTGCCTTCTCCCGGCTCACAAGCTTTCACGGCTCTCTCGTCTCCTCGCTTACCGCCGCCTCCGGGCGTACCATTGATCCGAAAGCTGCCACCGTTGTTTGTCCGGGGCTTGAAGGGAAATCCTCTGCGTTGTCAAAGCCTTCCCTTAAGCGATGAAGAAGTAACCACTCACTGGAGCAAGGAAAAAAAAATATATCAAAGAGGACCGATCATGTGTAGATCTCCGGTGAAGGGATTCTCTCGGCTGACGCGAAAGCAATAAAGTTTCCTCCTCCGGCCGCATATAGCCTTCGTGGGGCCGTGTTCTCGTTTCTTTCGTAATTTATTTTTCCTAGCAGTGTTGTCAAATCACCATTAAAGTGTCGAGTGCAAGCTCCAAGTTAAAGCTTTGTGTTAAAGTTTCTGTCGTAATTAAAGCTTTAGTGTGTGTCAAGCTTCACGTAGATAAAGTGTCTTCAATCAACCTTTAGTCGAAAGTTAAAGCGCCTACAATCAAATTCATTAAAAGTAGCAAAGCTTAAGTTTTTCATAAATTAACCATATTTGTCACATCAAGCTACAACACTTGTGATGGGTGAAAATTCAAAGTTTGAGATTTCTGTCAAAGATGGTGGGTCACTTGGAGGTCCCAAACTTAATGGAGAAAAATTATCTAACATGGAAGAATGTTATATCAACGCCAATTCTTCGTGGAATGCATCTATCAGTATGTGAATGAACCACCAAGGTCCCTAGTACTAAAGAAGTAGAGGTTTATGCCAAATGGGAAGATAGCGATGGATTCTGTCACAAGGCACTCCCTGCTCTCTGTGAAAGTGCTGAATGATGATGTATTGCAAAATGTGGACCAAAGGTGCAAATCAGCCGAGGCAATATGGAAGACACTCAAAAGATCTTTTATGCAAATGAGCTTCCATTTTATACTGTGTTGATGAGTTGTTGTGCAAAAGTCAGCAGAGATGAAACAAAATGGACAATCAAGAACCGTGTTCTACACCAAATCAAAAATATATACGATGATTGACCAAAAGCTGCCTCAGGCATGATCGAGGATCGAAAGCACGCACATGGTGTACCGTGTAAAGAGAAGGAGCTCGGGAGAGGGTCCATGTATTCTTGCGGGGCTTGATGCAAAGCATAATAGTGCGAAGTGAATTGCTTCAGCATGCCAAAGCCTCCTAGCTTAACCACGCTTTTACCTATATCTCGCAAGGACGAAGTCACAACAAGATAAATTTTAATCAAGCACAAGTGGAAGTTTTACGTTTGGCACATCCAAGCCAAGCACACCAAAGACCTTTCCTTCAACAAGGTATGCCTCTCCAAAGATCGGGCGACCTTCACCCGGTGTTCCTCACTGCTCCCACCCTCGGTGTTCTCAATCACAAGGATATCGTATAAGAGAGAGACCTGTTGGACATCAGACCAGATCTCCTCGACCTGCCAGCTGGGTATCAAGCCATATAAAAAAGCAAAGACACCAACTAGTTCAAGATCCGCATTTTCAAGATTAGTGCACAAGATCACCTCTACAAACTGTGAGGGACTACACCTATAGTTCTGTATCGTTAATCGTGGTCGAATTGGTATGGTTTTAAAAGTTTCACATTTTATTGGTTCCTAACATACCGATCATTCATTCATGCGCATCCGGACATCATATGACTTGGTGATAAAACTTACTTTACTAAACGGTCTCCTCCACTGCGGTTCATGTTAAGCAAAATGCCAATGGTGAGGTTTTCTTCCCATAGGAATAGGGTCTATTCAGATACGCTGCCTTTAGAACTCCATAACTGCTATATGTGCGCCGACCTGCCTCTCACCACTTGATATCTGTCCCACAACTGAATACTGAGTCTAAGTGTTATGTAACTTTTTTCCCTGTGTATGTAATTTTTCAGGATCTTCTCACCAGGGAGATAATTGGTCGGGGGTATCCGGAGGATGCACTCTTCCATCCTGATCTCGATATACTTGTGCGAGAAACTGTGTGTGAGCGCAAATTCCCGAACCGCTTTGACTTCGAAGTTCCCATCACTAAGTGGATGTTTGGTTGTGGCATCGGGCGCTAGGGCATCCATCTTTTAGTCTTATGAAAAGTCCATGCCTACCTTGTTCATTCGCGTGGATGAATCTACTCTATATCGCTAAACTTGTAAGCGGGCTAAAGCCATCGCTGGGCTACTTATTCTCCAAGTATTTCAAATCAAGTAGCATTCCTTTTGAACTTATTCCATTCAGATGTTTGGGGTCCCTCTCGAGAGTCCACCTGCCTCGGATATGCGAGCATTTGTTTTGTTCATTGATGATCAGACATCATTATCATGGGTAGCACTTCTTAACTCTAAAGACGAAGCTTCCCGCCTTTTCAAGCATTCCATACTCTTGTCCAAACACAATATAATAGCCATATTAGAGTTTTGCGCCCGATAATGGGGGGAATTACGTAAGTCATGCATTTCGTGAGTTTTTCACAACACATGGGATTCATCCATCAAACTATATGTCCATACCCGGTCGTAATGGGGCGTGTATCCGAAAGGAAAAATCGTCACCAACTTGATATGCCTCGCTCCATTATCTTTAATGCTCATATGCCCAAGTATCTTTGGGGTGATGCTGTAGAAGCTTTTGCTCATCTTATCAATCGTCTCCCATCCAGTGTCCTTAAAGGCAAAATTACCTTTGAGATTCTTGCCTCCCATGTTTCTATTCCATCCTTTCATAATCTTCCTGCTCGTGTTTTCGGTTGTGTTGCTTTTGTTCATGTCCCCAAGAAC